>JAUMHB010039466.1:0-19076 GCA_032359685.1 Pittosporum tobira | reverse complement strand
AAGCCTATCTCAGAATATATCAATTTAAGTAAGCATGTGACTGTCGGAAAGCCATTTAACACAAGCCTATGTCAAAATCAATGTATCCAACTTTGAAATATTAACTCTTCTATATAATCAAAATTAACCCAAAAAATACATAATATATGGAATGGAGAATTGTTACCTGGCCAACACTAGAATGCTCTTTAAGCGGATATTCGTATGAAGACAGAACTTCGAACCCAACAGCTTCTGGTATATGCCTAACATTATTTGCGGTTTCTTTATTATGACGCTTTTCATACTCGGTCATTCTCGCTTTAATTTCTTTCTCATGTTGTGACACCCCCAAATCTGGGCATCCACACCCCAACTTGACTTGTGTATTTGTAATTATGGTTTTAATAATAAATTGGCAACCCAAGTCGGGGTGTAGATGCCCAGATTTGGGGGGTGTCATACATGTCGTGCCTCATATTTTGCCATCCTAGCATTTACCTTATTTTCAATCATTTGTTTAATCCTATCTGGAGGGGTCAGACCTATAAAATAAAAAAAATTAGTATTTACAATCATATATCTATTGTTGTAATATATTATCATGCATGTACCTAATAAAATTGATGAAGAAGAAGAATTTCCAAAAATTTTCGTTGGAGTTGGGCCACATCCGTATGTCTTTTAACGACCATGACTTTCAGGACCCAGGATATCCATGAAATTTTTTCCCTTCATGGTTGCAGTTTGCTCATTCTCCGAAATCATTGCAATTTCCCTATCCATCTCGGCATGTACGTGATGATATAATAAGTGTTACATGCATGACTATGAATATAAAAGATTTAAGTTATACGAAATTAATATTGCTAGTTCTGCAAAAGAGTTTCTAAAAGAAAAGAATTTCTTATATTTACCACAATGTCGAGAACTTGTTGAGTAGCTGGCTTCTTCACGGTACGTGTTTTGAGGAACACATTTTTTCTCGAAAGATCCTCATTGTTTTTCTCCATTTGTTTCAAGTCAAGCCCATATCAGCTAACATATCTGTGAATACTATAAGAATATATACCTTTGATAAATAACCTAAACTATTAGAAATCACATTACAAAGTAAGCTTTACCTCAAGTTTGACATTTGAAAATGACATTCTTCTTGTCTTGTGCGGGAACTCATATTGTTGCCTATTCTTCTTGTTCTTTAGTGATTCAGCCTCAGACTCTTATGTTTGCCAATGTTCTAGAAGCAACTTCCATTCTTCAGGATGCATACGATGAAGAGGTGTCAAAAGCCTTATTGGATCGTCTACAACCTTTATGTAATATTCTTTCTTGACAATAGACTTTCATTTTTTTCCAATATTTACTAAGTTTCTTCAAACAATTCTTTTGTATGCATCCGACACATTGGTATTCAGCTTAAACCAAAGACAAAACCTTGTTATTAGTAAGAATCCGTAACACATAATATTGTTTGACAATAATAGTTAAAAAAGCATACATGTATACATTTTTCTTTAACCCATAATACTAAGCATATACCTGAATTTCTGCCCAAACAACATCTTTCTTTTCTTGAGGAACCTTTCACCAAGTCTTGTAATGAAGTGGTAATCTTGTTCCACACTTCACGAGAACACCAAGTATTGAAGAAAACTTAGTTGAACCCTTACCTTCAGGTTGCATCATAAGTTTAAAAACTACTTTAAACTTATAGCCATATGTACCCCACGCCCCAGGTAAAACTGTAGCCCCTCGACCTCTTCTGCATGTAGCATCACCATCACAATCTAACAATATAGAAGAACTGATCGATTAGCTATCAGATTAAAAGGGCACAACATGACCATTTTAGTCATACAAGTGTTATCAATACATTGAAATAACTAATTCACTTCATCAGCATCAAATATATGTCCCCATAAAACTATAGTATTCTTGTATGCCTTGCATTTTGAGATCAATTGGAAAGTTTATGTGTGGTAATCTTAACATTATTCCATTCTTAACCATCAAATCAAAATCAAATGTTTTGATCATAAGTTAATTAACTAGCTATGATCAGTTGATAAAGGAAATGATTTATAAGTCTCTATTCCTAATTAAGGAAATAATTTTTGAACATTCAAAAAAGTGATGAAACATGAAACATTGATTTTAAGATTTTGCAATGCTAGTTTGTGTTTTTTCTAGTCTAATTCATGCCAAGTCCTATTTGGACTAAATACCTCAAGTAGTTGACATTGAAAATAGAGGAAAACCAAGAGCATTTTACAAACTTTAGATTAATAAAAGTAAAAAGTTTAAAACAATAGGTTATAAAGTAAAGCTTGAAACACTCACTCTCATGAATAACAAGCCAATAACAGTTCTACATCACTATCATGAAGTGATCTACAAGCCATTTTAGGCATTTGAATATTCATTTGATTGTTGAGCAGAGTTCAAACAAAGAGAGTTAAAGTCGTTTATAAATCGATAAAATCGATTTACTTCACTCGTCACTGCCCAAGACCAAGTAATTAGCTTGAGTAGCTTCTTATTCAATTTGGGTGAATTAGTTGCAAGGGGAATAGTTCTTCTTATAATGTCAAAGAAAAACAAAAGACTTACACAATAATTTTTGGTTTTACTACGTTAGCTTGCAAAGTTTGTATAATACTATAAATACTTAAATACTATAAATAGTTATCAATTATATTTACAATTGTCATATACTCCATCCATCCCCCAAAAAAAAAATAACTAAATCACATAATGTACACAAATCAAGAAATACCACTTTTAAAGTGAGAGAATCATCATACATCATATAAAATTTGTTTCTTCCCATAAATCTCTTATTCTTTAAATATACACCACATTATCTTCTTAATTTATGTGTTTGATATTTCATTCTAGGATAAAAAAAATATTATGTCTTTAGTCTTCTTTTTTGGGACGGAGGTAGTAAAAAATATATTCAAGATAAATATATAACCTGGTGAAAAAAGGCCCAAAAAAATGATTAATCCCTAAGTAATCTCCATACTTGCTAGGCATTCCCTCCACCAAGGAGGTCCACCTAACGAGTTTTAAAACACTGCTATAGTATAAGACTAGTTGTAACCTTATACGATACGCACGAATACAATAAATGAAACAAAATATTATTAATAATAGCAGAAGTTAAAAGCTATAAACTAGAACAAAAATATTAATTTAGTTTTAACCTTTTGCATAAAAGGGCTACACATTAGTTAAATATAAATCGAAATTAAGAACTACATATAATTTTGTGTGACAATATGGATAAAGGTAAAGGACTGTAAAAATATAAAAGACTGGATGACCAAAAATTCAAAAACTAAAAAACACACTACCTCTAAATATTTAATTTTAGTGAGATGTATCCAAAGAAGGCACATCAAATTTATGCCGCATCAGGGATAAGTTTTGGTAGCCATAAAAGAAATGCAATGATTTTCTAAAGTCTCAAAAGTTAAATAATACCAACAATTTAATTTCTATTTCCAAACACAAAATCTTAGGCCAGTATTCTCAAAAATTGAAGATAATAATATTTATAAGAAAACAGAAAGTTATATTAGAATTTACAATTTCATGAATTAAAATTGCATAAAAAATAATAAATCTAAATTCATAGACATTATTAAAAAAATATTGAGACAAAAAGATGGATTAAAAATATTTTCTCTCAATCTAGATTTTTTATGAAATTCACCTAATTTCATCCGTGTTAAAAAACCTTCTCGAGCTTTATATTATGGTAGTCAAATGCATATAATATCAATGAATTCATAAAGTATAAGAGTAATGTAAAAAATACATAAAATATTAGAGCAGATTAAAATGATACAAAAACTTACGGATGTTTCTATATTAGGAGATACATAACCCTATCATGTATTGGAGAATTTAAAAGGGCTAAAGAGATAAGAAGTTCAGATAGAAAAAGACTCTTTTGAAAAGTTTAACCGTAAACTATGAAAGTGAGGAATGGAAGTTTAGATAAAAAACTTTTCTTAAAACGTGGGGAGTTGATAATAAGTTTTAAAATAAAATTTATAGTTTTCAATGAAGTAAATAAAAAAGAAAAGAAAAAAAAGAGATTACGTGCCATGCGAATAGCTTGAGAGAGCAGAATTACAATATCTCATTTTCGGCTTATATATATATATAAAAACTAGATGGTTCTTTTACTTATTGTCTAAAATTTTTTTGGAAATGTAAAATTTTAAAAAGTTAATGAAAAGTGTAAAGCTCCGACTTTTCTCCTTGTGACAAATAAAATACATCATAACAAATTAAAAAAAAAAAAAATGTATTTGCTGAGTTAGATTAAATGCTCATGAAAAGGCATGCACTTTTCTACCTCGTGGCATTCATTAGTGAACAGCATAACACATGAGTTACACAACATTCACTAGTGAATTTTTTGAAATAAATGAAGAAATGTTTAACTTTTCTCTTGTGTGTTATTTAATATGAGTGTTTGTGTAAATGTGAGTATCATTTTTGGGTAGCAAAATATTTGGGCTTTATATTGTGTATGAGAATTTAAAACAACATTAAGCGAAGACAATAAACAAACTAAGATTTAAAAAAAAATAAAAATAAATTTTATATAGTTATACAGTCTATATCTTGAATATGATGAACCTTTGAGAAACAAATAAGGACTTAAAGCTTATTTTTATTTTTTTTAATATATTTTTTTTAATGTGAATCAATTTATATAGTACTAATTTACAGATGACTAAATTAATTCATTAGAAAAAAAACAAACTACCTTATCTCAGCTAAAAACAAAACATAAACATTTAGAATTTTAGAGTTCTAAATGGATGAAGTTATTAGTAACATTAACACGTTTAATCCAATTTCTCAAAACGAAATCATATACGTAATAAATAATATTCATGCTCGTAGATCGAAGATTGCATAAAATGACTCATGAGAATATTTAAATAATAAATTTGACATAAACATATAAATAAATAGTCATATCCAATGTATAAATACATATGTGCTTGCATAAGCAAAGCAAAGCACAGAGATGAGTACGACCGAAACCAATCAAAAATAACCAAACATGGTAAAGACAGATCCTCCATTCACTTTCTTCCATGTACGACATTGATCCTCCATCTGTTTTTTAACTTTCATATGTTTAAATGATAATTGGAATCACCCCGATATCAACCACATACGTGTGTACTTCCATGTAGATGGATATATGTATAATTATCAAAAAATATTGGTGGATAACTTTAAAAATCAAATTGATTTGATTTATCTAGTTATATGATTTATAGAGTTTTAGAATTCTCAAGAGTAAAATAAATTTGATTTATCGAGTTATCTTATTAGTAGAGTTTTCAAAATTCAAACGTAAATTTGATTTATAAAATTATATGATTAGTTGACGTATAAAATTTTAAAAATCTCCAATTCAAAAAATGTGATTCAAGTTGACTAATACTCCGTATTATATAATAGTGTAAATGTAGATTCTCAACTTTCTATTTTTCGACATATAAATAAAATGAATATAAGAACAAAATAAAAGACTTAAGTAGTTTTAATTGTTTAACTTGTCTTCAATTGGAAGAACTAAAAACAAAATCTATTTAAATGAAACTTTTCATATTGTAATACACTAAAATATTTAAATAAATGGATGCGATAATTTTAATTGAAAATTTATATATTTCTATAATGTTATAAACTCAATAACAATACAAAAAGAAAATTACATTTAAAAAAAAAAATATTTCTTTCATTTTATTTTTAATTTTGTTACCCTTTTTTCTGGATCAGTAAATTCCGGATATTTTTTTAGTGATTCCAGGTGGGAAATTCAATAGTTTCCATCTTTCTCAAAATAAAAAAGAAAAAGGAAAATACAACAGAAAAGATGGGTTAGCGGGGGAGACGTCGAAGAGAGAGAGAAATGGACAGGAGTTTGATTAGCGGTTAACGCGACAGAAGACGTTTCAGTATATCCCGCCCGCGCATCTTACCAAAATTAAAACCTTTAAACCACTCCCATCTCTTTTTTCTCGAGCTAATCTATTCTTGTTCGAAACCCTAGGTACCTCCTACTCGTAATTGCGCACCAATTGATGGAGGAAGGCGGCGCCAGTGGTAGCGGCGCCGCTGGCGGCGGTGGCGGAGGTGAATCTGCTAGGGTTTCGACCTTGAATTCGGAGGCCGGCGGGCGTCAGTGGTTCGAAGTGGAGCTGAGGCCCGGGGAAACTACGATTGTGTCCTGGAAGAAGCTGTTGAATAAGGCGGCCAAGGGTAAAGCCCTTGCGCAGGAGCTGCCAGCCCTTCCTCAGGCTGCTCCGGAGGCTCTCGTTGCTCCAGTGAGTATATGTTTGATGATTAATTTGTTGTTACTGAGCACTTCTAATTTAGTTATTGGTCGATTTAATTTTCCTTCCTCCTTTCCCCAAAAAAACTCACATTTTTGAAATTTACAATACATTTTAATCCTACCATCATTTCCTTCCTCCTTTCCTGAATATAATGATGGCTTAACATAAGGGCATTGTGTCAGATACTACCATCATTGAAAAGCAACTCTTTTTTTTTGTGGAACACAAAAAATTGAGAAATGTTTTTTGTGGGACTGAACTGTTTAAATATTATCTTATTGATGAATCTAGATGGTTATAATTAAATAGTATCTGCTCTTACGTCTTGCATTGGGAGGGTTATTCACTTATTACCTCGTAAATCCAAATGTGCTGTACTTCCTTTTTGGAAATAGCTGGGGATGGGACATTGTTACCATGAAATCCTTATTGCTATGCGTTGGTCCGTCGTACAAGAACAATTTTGTTAATTAACCATTTAAGCAAGACCATGAGTAAGTGTTTCCCTCATACGGGGTTTGCATTCTGGTTGAGCGGTCCTGGTAACCAGGTTGTGCCTATCTCTGTGAAGAATGAGCTCACTTTACTTATGTGTTGCTGTTAGACAGACTCCTTTTTACATTTGGATTCTGGACAGATCATATTTTGTAGGAGTTAATATTAATGGAGGCATTACTAGAGGCAGCAGGAACAGTGGTGTGTGCCCTCGTCGCTGGATTAGGCTTACCTAAGCATGTGTTGGATGTTAATCGTTTAATTATGTGCAAGTTCTCTGACTTTTGGTGCCTAGACCACACAAAATGCACGGAAGATCATTGGGAAACACTGGTCTCCTTAATTCTTCGTTATGCTTGACTTTGTAGGGACAGCCTCCTGAAAATGACGACAAGGATGCACCTCCTGCAAGTCGGTTTAGCGCTGTTATTGAGAAGATTGAACGACTATACGTGGTATGCAAATTTGTCTATTGAAAAAAGAAAAAATTCTATTTTATCTTTTCTTCACTAGGCTACTTTAAGCATACATAACGAAAAAATGAAGAAAAATTGGAGTACTGCAAGCACTATGTATGTAAGCATTTGATTCTATATTATTTATTACCCTCTGACCGCAATGATTTGACAAAATATACTTTCAGGGTAAGAATAGTAGTGATGAGGAAGATCTTAATGATGTTCCTGATGATGATGAATATGACACTGAAGATTCTTTCATAGATGATGCTGAACTGGTTGGTATTGCTATCTTATTGCTATCTTATCTTTGTGCTTTCTATAACTAACAGTTGGGGATATATGAATGATTAGAAGTTTGATGTATCAAAAATAAATAGAAGTGAATGAATAGAAGTTTGGATCATATTTTTTACCCTGTAGTTATTAATAACTTTTCCTTTGTTATTAAAAAGTTGCAGAATCTAATTCTCATGCATGGCAAATAATATGCAACACTAGTCTTTGAAGAAGAATTTTCCGTAGCACATCGTTACAGTAACTTTTGTTATGTATTACTAACAAGTATAAGAAGAATTTGACTTTTATTATTAATGCAGGATGAGTATTTTCAGGTTGATAATTCAGCAATAAAACATGATGGGTTCTTTGTTAATCGAGGGACATTGGAGCGCACGTTAGTTTCTCATTCCTTTTTTTTTTTTTTCTGTTATCATTGCAGAATTCATCTTTATATTAGCTCTTTGATGTATTTATTTTCTTAAAAACAGATATGACCAATGATTTGTTCATTTGTTGTCTGTTGTACAACTTGAGAACTTGTCCTAAACAAATTTACATGTTTGGCTTTGAAACTTTAATTCGCGTGGAGATTAGTTTTTTTTTTTCCCCTTCCCCCGGTAACAAGTTTACTTAGGTAAGTTGTTCTTTGAGGATGTGTATCTCTCGAGCATCTACCTGATGTTAGAGCTTGAGGGTCTGTTTGCATGTTCTCTTTTATTTTGTTTCATAATATGCTAAAACTGTGTTTAGGTACCATTTCTTAATTCCATCAATGTGTGTGTGAGTGTGTGTGTGTGTGTGTGTGTGTGCCGTTTCTAAATCAAGTGCCAATGGGACCTAAAATGTCCTGAAAATGCCTTTCAAGGGAAAGTGTTGTAAATTGTTAGCATCTAAGATCTATGCATTCCATCTGTTTTTATGAATTTCATTTGTTTCTGATTTTTCTAGATTATTTTAAGTTTATATTACATTATGTACAAGAGAATTATATGGTCAATTGTTTTGATTTAATTTGGTTTCTTTGCTTTGGTGTATGTCCTGTTTGTTTACATTTTTTCATTTGTTTACCTTTTTGGTAGAAATGAACCTACTGCATCACCACATCAGCAACCAAAGAAACGGAGAAGGAAAGATGTAGGAAAAGGTCAAGGCGGGAGTGATGATAGAAATCTTTCAAATAAACATTTAAAAGTAGGAAAGAAAGCTGCAGATACAAATTCTACTAATCCTACCCTGGTTATGGCTCTACCAACCATAACTTCCGAAGATCTGAAACTTAAGAATCAGATAAATTCTTCCGGAACATACACTAAAAAAAAATCTGCCGATTCTAAAATTTCACCTCATCAGTCAACTTCAAGAATTTCAAATGGTGAGTCCATAACGGAGGGAAAGGGTGAGAAGCAGAAGGCAGAAGTGGTCCCACCTAAGAGTTATGTCAGCAAATTGAAAGATGGAAATGATTTTACCAATAGCTTGATGCAGAGCTCGAACGAAAAAATCTTGTCTGGGCAATCAGTTCAAGGGAGAGAAAAGAATGGTACCCGTGAAAGATCTGATGTCATTGTCTCTGATAGCAGAAGCTCCATGCAATCTCCGGTGAGTAATTTTTCTGCGATTTCTGTCACTCTACTTATATATTCTTTACATCTTCTTAAACTTATTTGTATTGAAAATCTTGCAGAAAGGGTCGCAGATGCAGAGGAAGGAAGGTTCTAGTATGAAATCAAGAAGTACAATGCTTGAAAAGGCCATTAGGGAGTTAGAGAAGATGGTTGCAGAATGTACGTGTGTTCACTCTAACGTGCCAATAAATAAATTTTTATTGATAATAATTTTGAAATCTGGCGATTAAGTTATTTGCTCATGTGTATGTGTACATGACCAGCAAGGCCACCGGGTATGGAGGCACCCGATGCTGATATATCATCTCAAGCGGCCATCAAAAGAAGAATGCCACCTGAAATAAAGCAGAAGCTTGCTAAAGTTGCCAGACTGGCGGTACTGAGAATCATTGCTAACTTGTCAACTGTTCTTTTGTCTGTCTTCCTCACCCCGAACCTCTTTGATATTTTAATATTTATTTAGAAGTCTTGAAGGAATTGAACCTTATATAATTGGGTGGTCGCAGCAGGCAGCACATGGAAAAATATCAAAGGAACTGCTCAATCGTTTGAATAGTATCGTTGGCCATTTGATACAGCTCAGAACATTGAAGGTAACAATTTATCATTTTGGTGAACTATTCTACGATTTCTTAACATATGTTACTTTGTATTTTTTTTTGAGGTAACTTGCCGGTGTGTGTGTGTTGTTAAATTTCCAATGTGTGTGTTCATCACATAAATGTGTATTTGTGAAATAAAAAATCCTTGTGAGGTAGAAACAGTAAATGAATAAAAATAATCGAGGGCATGCCATTAGTGACACATTAACATATATTGCTTTGTATTTTGGATTAATGACTAATTGAGATTGTTCTTGCTGCAGAGAAACTTAAAAATCATGGTTAATAATGGATTGTCGGCAAAGCAGGAGAAAGATACTAGGTTTCAGCAGATAAAGAAAGAAGTTGATGAGATGGTTAAAGTTCGTATTCCCCTGTTGAAGTCTAAGGTAACCTTAAGAAACTGCCCTCAACTCTGGTCCCATTACCAACCCCTTTCTTCGTCCTGTTCACATGGGTCATCCATATTATATAATTAAGATTTTGCAACAATGGTGTCTAAGGACTCTGTTTTATTATTATGTTAAAAAGTTAATTGGAAAAAAAGTATCTACAAATAATAGCAAGTGCATCATATCTTGTCTCAGGGTCTTGAGCAACAAGCTGGAACATCTGATGACTTTCAGGAAAGTGGTGGTACTAAGGAGAAAGAAGTCCTTAAAAGAAAATTTAGCATGGATGATGCGTTGGAGGACAAGATCTGCGACCTCTATGACCTTTACATTGAAGTACCAAATCTTGATCCTGCATCTTATATTCAAAGATTGATTCTGTTTTTAATGAAAACATCAATTTAGTGAATCTTACTTCTTGTTCATTATTATTTGCTTCTAGGGGCTGGAAGAAGATGCAGGTCCACAGGCACGGAAGCTTTATGCAGAGGTACTTCGCTCATGCCTTTTGTAATTCTAGGTATCAATAGGAGCATGTCTATTTCCAGCTCTGTCTGCTTCCGTTTAAAGTTTCAATATTATGCAGTTGTGGCTGTCAAGGAATCTAAAATATTTCTGGCAAAGTTTGACCACTTCATCACTGTGCGCCCCATTATGTAAAATTTTGCACCATTCAGTTTAAAATTAGTTCCAGAATACACTGAATTTTGTCTGTCTAAGCAGAGGACTGTGTCAAGCATGTGTGTTTCACGTACCTTAACACCGTATTTCAGTCAGACAACCTCACCTATCCCATTTAAAGCCACTTTAAAGACTTACCAGTTATTCAGAGAAACCCAAGTTCTGTTTTTACAGCACAAGTGAGATTCCACCATTCTTACTCCATAAATCGCAATTTCTCACATCAACTAAATCAATTTACCCACCTCTCCCTTCTAGGTAACTTCCACCCTAAATTACCAAGATTTTCTGTTACCTACCTCTATCTTCTGGGTTAATATTGTCAATTGACTCCAAATCGTTAATGTGCCATTAATTTTCATCAACTCTCTTGAGGATATTAATGCACCCAAAGTGCCTCTATGGAAGTTTCTAATCCACGACCTCTGCCTCATTGCACATATAGCACTTTAGATGGGAACAAATTTCATTTATGACTTTCTCATTTGCACACAAACTAATTGAAAATGTAAAATACTCTCTCCTCTAAAGAATTGGGTGATTGGGTATAAGACTTGAGCATTGTTCAATTTATTTATTATTAGCAAATGGAATTTGTGATAATTTTTCAACTTGTATGAATAAAAAAACTGTGGACTGCAAGGTGTCATATTTGAAATTATGGAGTACAAAATTACGAAGGGGTCAAAATTGCATAGTGCATTGCAATTTTGCCTTTTAAAGTTGGCCAAAATTGGAGTGTCATCATTAGCTTCTAAATTTTATTATTTATCTGTTACTCTGACTGCTCGGACAGTATTCATTTTGCTTTTGGAAGTTCATTTCAATGTTTGTTCTGTTTCTTATGCAGCTTGCAGAATTGTGGCCGAAAGGATTCATGGACAACCATGGGATCAAGCGTGCTATATGTAGGGCCAAAGACAGGAGGAGAGCACTGAACAGCATGCATAAGGTCTTAGACGTTACTTGTCTTCTTGTGGATTAGATATTACTCTCTGCTTCACTCTCTCCTCAAAACATAGAGCAAGTTTGACTTTTAAAGTCAATTTGATGCATTTTCAAATTAAAAATTGATAAAATCATTTGACTTTCAAAAAAAGCATCTTTTTGTAATTAGTCGTACTTCACATATATTAGTTACAATGTCCACCATTGTAGTCAGTATAATAAAACGAGTTCGTACCAATTTTTTATTTATTTTAAATGCTCTGAGATTGACTTCAAAAACTCAAAAATGCTCTTATATTTTGGAAACAAGGGAGTGTATGGTGTATTTCACTGTAATATCACGTCCCTTGAAATTGCTATTCATATACTACAATTTCTCTAATCTCCCTAAATGTTCAGGATCAAGAGAAAATCAAGAGAAAGAGGTTGACCCCGAAGATTGACGAGACTTTTCAAGGGGAAGCTAATTCTGTCATGCAAGCACGAAGTATGCAAGATAAAGTGGTTATTGATTCAGGTGTAATGTCAGTAAACAGGCTTGTACCTGCCAGCATAACAGGAGGAAATACAGCTAATACGGCTGTAGTGGGCCCTACAGTAGTTCTGAACATTGACCGGCCAAAGCAAGAGAAGGCAAAGGGGAATTCTAGTAATTCGACAGACCTGAGGGGCACAGAAAATGTATCCAAAAAGAAAGTAAAGCGGAAGCCAGAATCGGAGTTGGGTGAAAATTCGGTCCGTCCAGAGAAGCTGACTTCCGGAGACGAAAGAAACAAGGCCCATAAGCAGGTTGGTGGTATTGCCCAGAAAGAAGACACTCAGTCGGATGCTGTTGCTGCTCCTAGTAATGAACAAATAAAGCTAACATGATATCTATAGCTTGATTAGGAAGTTATGGTGCGGAAATGTTTTGTAATAGGAGAACTTTTGTCTAATCAGTTTTTCTTTTCAATGGCATTGTGTATGATGAATGGCCGATTGGTTTTAAGCTTTTGCAAGTATGTTGTTGACATGATGCATTTTGAGTCATAATCTCATCTTGAGAGGAGTTTGTGAAAATAAGCCGTCCCTTTTTACTTTTTATTAAAATTATTATTTTATTATTAATTTGTTTTTCAAAATGTGTGCTGAGAATTAGATTCATTGGAGGCAATAAAGAGCTTAGAATTGCTGTTATGTAACTTAAATTGCTTAAGACTGACAAATCAGTTTAGCTAAAAAGAAATTTCTCAGACTCAGCAAGTAGTTCTTAGAATGATTATTTTATTTTTCAGTAAGTTCTTAGAATGATTATTTTATTTTTTGGTGACTAGGTGATTTGGGAAAAGAACAAGTTATAGAGTTTTTTTTTTCTTCATAAAAGCTTTCAAAAAATAAAATAAAATGAGTGAAACGGACAATTTTTGGTAACAAATAATCAATTTTGAAATCAGAGGGTACAAATTGACACATTTTAAGAAGTTGGGGTGCTCGGAGAAACATTTTAAAGTTTCTGGTGCTGGATAATTTTGGCTGTAAATTATGGGGTGCAAACCATATTTCTGTCTAATTTAAAATTTAAGATTTTCACAAATAGAACTTAATAGAACAAAGAGAGTGTTATCTTTCATGTAGAAGATGATGCCTAGAGCTGTTACAATGTATATATAGGGAGAGCTTTGTCCTTCATCTTGGTTGTGTTCATGTCAAGGTCTTGACCTGATAAGGGTAGACTGTGTACACATTATGGGCAAATGATCTAGCACAAGTATGTTGGTGGTGTAGCACATTCCTTCGGGCGGCAAATGGTGGCTAGCAATCGGTAAAAGCATAAGCAAAGAGCAAGACAAAGTTTCGACACAAGTGGAACAGACTCAATATGGAGGTAGATTTGGCCCAAAATGGGGCAAAATTGGCACATGATGTGGGGCAAAAGTGGGGGCAGAACCGACATACGTTGGGACAAGTTGACACGAGTATGTGGAAAGGCTAGGATATCCTAGCAAGTCAAATGTATTCAAGGGAGCCTAAACACATACAAACCAAGTGGTGTAACACTTGGGTAGGATGATTTTGATGACACAAGTCTTTGGTGAGAAAAATAAATTTGACTCGTGGGCTATAGTTAAATAAGCATAAACCAAGCGTGAGAAAGGCAAACAAGACATTTGTAAATGGCAAAATAATTGGCTTAAGAGGGAAGACAAAGATTGAGTTGCTGCTAGTGGTTTAGGCAGTTTGCTGACAAAAATAATTGTCCAACAATTATGCTAGCAGTTTTGGATGGTTTATTCTTATTGGTTATCCTTATATTGAGCAGTTGTATCATTATCCTATTTATAATAGTGCTTATGCATGGATTTTGTAAGCAATATTGAAGCAACTTTGAAAGCAATTAGTGTAAGCAAAGTGTGTGTGATATTGTAAATAAAGCGACACATTGAGTGCTTGTAATATTCCCTTTTTTTTACGGGTGTAATAAAAGGTTGACAATATTTGCTGTAAAAGGTTGACAATATTTGCTGTAAATTGTGTCTTACTTTGTGTTGCCAATGTTTATAATCTATCTACGTTGCCTAAATATATATGCTTCTTATGTCATATGTTCGTGCTAATTATGTGAGTATATGTTTTGTGGGGAGTTGACAATTAGCGTGTGAACCTTAGGCGCGTTACAACTAAGTTGGCACAGAAAAAATTTAGGTCATTACCAAGATAATAATATTTTCCATGACAAGTAATGATCTTGCTGAAATTTTATGCGGTGATCCTTTGAAAGTCTTGTACTCCATCCGTCCTAAAAAATGAAAATCAAATTACGTAATGTACGCAAATTAAGAAATACTCAATCCGTCCAATTTATATTGTTCTAATTACAAAATACATGCATGTTATAGATAGAAAGAGATAGTTGAGTGGAGTAATAATTTTGTATTTCTAAGAAAATATTTATAATTTTCAATTAAAAGGTTCTAGATAGTATTGAAAAATTATGAGTAAAAATAATTTAAATAAGGAAAAAAGACAATTAAACTTGGACAAACTAAAAAGAAAATTAGGACAATATAAATTAGACGGAGAGAATACTATTTTTGAGGTGAGAGAATTATTTTACATCACATAAAATTTATTTTTTTACATAAAACTATTCTTTAAATATACATGACATAATTTCTTCGATTTATATGTTTGATCTTTCATTTTAGGACAAAAAAAAAATTATGCATGTAGACTTCCTTTTTGAAGTAATATTTAATTTTATGTCTAAGTCACGTTCTCTTAAAAGTGGTATATATATTTGTTAGAGTGCGATTGAAACCGAATTAGTGTCCGAAGCCCAACTCAACTTTGGTCGTGTCCGGTCCGGTCCGGTCCAGTCCGTGCTCTACGGACCTCCTTGTCTCAAAGGTTGTTAGATTCATAAAAAATATATTATATTTCCGTACAACCCAATGCCTACATCGCATTTGCGGGGTGACTGCTAATAAAACTGTGTTTAACAGTTCGAATTAGGCCTTACAACCTTAAAACTGCCCAAGAAACCTAGCTTGGCTCTCAAACTAGATCTTCTTGTATGAACTTTTACCTCCCATAGTGCTTGTAAGTATTTTCACACACATATAACTCTGGAATTGCTTTATTGTTGCTTGCTTACTTTTTGATTACTACACGATCAACTGAGAGGGGAAGATGGTCATACATAACTCCTCTGTATTACCAATGCTTCAGAAAATAAGAATCCTAATTCAAGAGATCACGAGACGATTAGGGTACAATATGATTTTTGATATCGACAATTGATGCTAAAAAAAAGGATTGACTTCGTCCTCAATTTAACATTGTCGTCCCAACACACATCCATGGCCGCCGACGGAGCTCGTCACTCCAAATGTCCTGCAGGTCACTTCCCCAGCCCAAGTCTGTGCAAGGGGTCTCAATTCCGCGACGGTCTCAACGCCTCCAAGTGGAGAAAACTCACTATTGCAGGCTCCGCCTCAGCTTGATCCAACTCGTATTGTCATTCTCGATTCACAACAGAGGGGAATTGATCACGGGGCCACCGTCCTAAAACTCCCCTGCTTCGGGGGATAAACGGATATACCGATGCCCCTGGCATCCTTGAGGCTCACGAAGAAGAAAGACCAGCCAAATTGTGTTAGTAGCAACACAAGATCGATCGCAACATCAATGAGATCTGACAAAAGTGCCATCGACCCCAGTCCAGTCGTCTAATCACTACGTGGCTCACAAAGACGACCCCCAGCCGTTTCCGCCCCATCGAACCCGATTTGATGAGTTGGCTGAACTCCAAAATTTTCTGAAGAACTCGGGAAATTCTTCAAAATAAAGAGTATGATATCTCTTCCAAAAAGCAGACGTTTTTTTTTCTTCTTTTTAGTATGTTTTAAGATTATAAATATGTTTATACTTCAATACTACAAAATCTTTTGTTATTTTACTTTATTATTTTATTATAAATATGGATGAACTTTTACACATTTATAAAATAAAAATTTAAAATTTTTTCTTTAATGTAAAAATTATAATGTAATATCTATTTTGAAAAATTTTCATTTTTATAAGTACTCTAATTCTGAACGAGAGGGAGTTAGTAACCAATACAAGGGAGAAAAGGAAAAAGAAAATATTAGCATTGTGGATCCTAAATTTGAGGCCTCAAATTTAGGATCTACATGATGTGTCATTGATTAATTTATTAAAATTAATTGACCATATTATTAATGAGACATCATTTCATACATTATTTGAACTAAATTTGATATTCATAAATACAGGTATTTTATTTTGTACTTTTTAATAATAGACTTGTGAGAGACGTCTTTTTTTTTTTTTTTGCCGAGTGGGTGAGAGATGTCTTTCAGCAGAGTTCATAATAGATAGGTACTAGAAAATGATTGAAGCTATAAAACTTGAATTTCAAAATTTAAGGAAACTAAACAACCCTTAAATTTAGCCTACTTTTATGTGATGATTTTCCTCAAGATATGCACACGTTTCAAAATTCTTGAAACCCAAAAATCTAAATGACTAATTATTTGTCCTATATTCCAGGCATCAATTAAGGATTATGATGGAGTATTTACTCTCTCTCTCTCACACACACACACACACACACACACACTCACTCTTGTAAATTTTGACAGGAATTATTAAAAATGGTGGAAGAAAGGCCGAAGAAAAAGGGGAGCTACAGTTCAATTTCAGATGCAAGGCCGTCATTCTTCAAGATTATACATGAAAGTCTCACTACAGAACACATGGTAACGTTCACTCTTCGGTACTTTAAATGAATCATACTTTTCTTTTCAAATAATTTTTATTTATTCATTTTAAAACTTAATTTTCTCATTTTCAGCGAATCCCATCTCATTTCATGAAGCACATAGAAGATAAAGTCCCTCAGAGTGCAATCCTAAAGGTTCATTCTGGTGTGCATTGGCACATCAAAGTAATTGAGAATCTCAATGGCATTTACTTAAAAAATGGTTGGCAGGAGTTTGTTAAAGATAATTCTTTGGGGGATAATGAGTTTTTACTCTTTAAATACCATGGAAATATGTGTTTTAATGTGTTAATTTTTGAGAAAAATGGATGTGAGAGAATTGATGCAACATTTTCAAGAACACCTAGGTCTGCCCTTTCAGAAGGTAAGAGAAAGCGCAGCAGGCCAAGGAAAGACCCTGTTGGTACCCTGCAGGAGAATCGGTTGAAATCTTGTCGCATAAATGCAGGTATTCGTTCATCAAATTTTGTGTAAATCCATACTCCTTGTCCCCGAAAATAGCTCCAATTGCAAAATGGATAGTTTTATTAAAATTATTTTTTTGTATGGAGGATGTATGTATGTTTTTTCTTTATACTCACTCCGTTCATTTTTTCGAAATCTTGAAATCATGTGTTGACACCGAACTTTTCAAGTTTATATGAATTTATATTAATCAGTACAAATTTAAATATTGTAAACCATTTAAACTTTTTACTTTTTTAAATATTTTTTGTTTACAATTGCATAAATTACTCATTAAAGTTTGAAATCAATTGCAACGGAGGGAGTATGATTTTTAGTTCTTCATGTCCCAGGTCAAGTTCTTCCGAGTTGTGGCTCAAACAAATGTAAGAATTTCAACGTGGGAGACATCGAAGTAAAGATCAAATCCGAGGAGAAAGACCTGCCTGTACCGGAAAATAATTCCAAGATCAACAAACAAAGTAGAAGGATAATTTCCATGGAAGCAGATGAACCATGCAGGGAGGAAACTAGTCCAGCCAATATACAAAATTTGCCTACACGGGAAATTTAAATTGAAAAAGTAGGAGCGTTAGTTGATTCTTTCCCTTCCAACTTCCCTTAAGTTCAAGATCCGCCTCAAAAAATACAGCGTGGAAAAAACATTTATTATGGTTTGTGTGCTAATTTTAAGCAAATTTTTCTTGTTAATTTTGTTTTGTAGAAGAATATGATATATTAAAATTGATGTGTGTAAAATAACAATTACATGAGAGACCTTATATAAGCTTAATCTACTTGGAGAATAAGTAATCTAATTCTAATCCAACTTGGAATCTAAGAAACCTATTAGCATAAGAAATCTATTACCATAATAATACTATAAATATAATAATAATATATTTAACATCCCCCCTCAAGCTGAAAGTATTATATCAATAACTTTCAGCTTGTTACAAAATAAACCCCAAGCAATAAAAATTTAAAAATATCTTGTCACGAATCTTCAACCCATAAGAGTATTAGTAGCACCAGCAACAAATTACTAATATCATCGATAGTATTAGTAGCATCTAACATTTGACAAAAGTTTCTAGGATTTTGTCCTAGACTTACACAACAGAGAACGGAAGAGAAAAACCTTTGCTAGGATTTTGTCCTGGTCTTACAAGAAACAATAAACCTAGGCTTATTGCAGGCTTTGGCCGGTTATGATGGCAACGACCACTGTAGCTAGAATTTTAAGAAGGCCTCAGGCCAAGGCTCGACATAGTGCTCGACTTAGCGCAGGCACGCTTCACCTGTAGTTTACAAAGTCGGCTAATACAAAGATAGCTAGGCTTATGACAGCAAAGCGACTGCGGCTAGGGATGATTAGGCTTACGACAGCAAAGCGACTGCGGCTAGAGATGGCTAGGCTTACGGCATCAAAGCGGTTGCAGTTAGAGATGGCTAGGCTTACGGCAACAAAGTGACTACGGCTAGGGATGACTAGGCTTATGA
>JAUMHB010039444.1:0-19084 GCA_032359685.1 Pittosporum tobira | reverse complement strand
ATATATATATATATATATATATATATATATATAATTGAAAGATCTAAAAGTGCAAATTCTTTGAAAATATTTTTATCGGATACATTATCTATGAAAGTACTTTCTATAATTTTTTAAATAGGCCAATTAGCAGGCCTTTTCTAAAGTCCTACATATAATTTTCATTGGCCTTTTCTGTATATTAATTCCGTATTTGACCCTTTTCATCTTTTCACGCTAGGAGTTAGGGCATCCCACGATTGTAGCTTTTCTTCTCCATTCGTTCAATGAATAGGTATATCATTTGGGTGTCTTATTTGTGGAAAACTAAAATTAATGGATGGTTTTCTAATCTAATTATTGTGACTGTCGGTTGAATCTGTTGTTATGTTGATTGAGTCGTTTTAATCGTAGTAAGATACACACAAATAATTATTTCTAGGTGTATAATTTATTATGCTTGCTAGTGCTCCTTGAGAAAATCTTTAATCATGTATCGGGTCAAATGGATTGAAGGTAACGGTGAACATAATTTTGCAATTTAATTTTGTTAGTTATACATTAGCTATTTGATGGGGATGGTCCTAAATTAGGGTTATGTTTTCTACCTTGGCTCTAACTAGGGCAACGTGGCATCCCACGTGATAACCTAACGCTTGCATGACAATATGACCGGCCACCTTGGCCCTGCCCATCAAAGCATCATTCCGAACGGCCATCTTCAAGGCTCGGCAACCCGCCTCGTCTAAAGAAGAATCGGCCCTCGGCATTCGACTCTCAGAAAGCACAAAGCTCGGCCAATCGGCCTCCTAGGGGTTCGCACCCGCATCAGTCCGCCCGGACCTTACCATCAGGAGCTCCCAAATTGACTTCGGCCTCGGCCAACCTAGGAAGTGGATCCACTCGGCCCCGTCAGACGTGCTCGGCCCTGCTTGGTCCGAGCCCAGCGGCCGAAAACAAAAAACCAAGTTCCCAGACGATGTCAAATCAGCCGCCTAACTCTGCAGCCTTGTCAACTCAAAGCAGGCGCGTCATACCTGCTGTCAACTCACAGCATGCGCACCATGCCTACTTTATGGGACTGCGAATCAAGGCAAAATGGCTACAAATACCTCCTTCTTCATACAGAAAGGGGGACTGGCTCTTAAGACAACAAAGCCAATACTCTCCAACCCACCAGTAAACTCACCGGAACAGTGTACACACTCTAAACTCCACAAAAATATTTCGGTAATCTCTTCCCTCTCCCACTCGATAATCAGATCTATATCTTTATCCTTTCTAATTTAAGCATCAGAGAGGGGAACAAGAGAACACCTCCCTCGTGTTACCCGTGTTTCAGATTTGCCTGCTCCTGCTGCTGACATGTGCTCAGCTGGAAACCAAGTTTAGAGGAGGTTAAAGATCAGAGCTATCCCAACACTATTATAAATTTTCATTATAAAAATCATATTTTTTTTGTAAATGTCTTTGACGAGTCTAATATTTTCAAGAACTGCTTTGCATTCTAATTTAAAATTAGACAATTATTTCTCTTTTATTTTTGTTTACATATTATATATTCTAAACTTGAATTAAAAAATTAATTTTTTTTGGGGGTTTAAATCTTCTGGACGCGTCTGTCTGGTGTTCAAGGACTCATGGGAGGAGAAGCTGGTACTACCTGTTTCAGTCAGATAAAGGTATCAACCTGCAAAGACCGACTTGACCATTTCCTGATATGAAAGCCGAATAGAAAGAAATGAAAGACACAATCAATAATACGATTTGTTGCTATATACTTAAGTTGAAGCTATATTTGCTTTCACTTGTCAACTCATCTAGATTTTCTTGATACAATTTTTTTTTTATTAACCTATTTCAATTGTCGTCTCTAACATAGTGATTGCAGATGTGGTACTCAAAGCCGACATTAGATTTTTTTTTATCAAATACTGACATCTAATATATTTTAGTATTCATAATATTAACATGATTAAACTTTGAGTGCAATAAGATTTTTTCCCCATAAAATATTGTGAGAATTGAAATCGACATGGCATGCAATTTTGGCAAAAATTAAAATTTTGAATTTTTATGTAAAAATGTCTTGTAAATATCATAATTTAAATAATATTATGATAGACAAATTTTCGTGCGAGCAAAAATGTTTGATTCGAAAAATTGTGCGGCAAACAAATTTATGATGGGCCGGGGGAAAAACCCTAACCCCAAAAGGGCAAAAAGAATTAAAATTTGCAGGCCCAAGGTCTTGACCCATGAAAACTAATATGAAAATGAGCCTAAACATGTAAACTTGGCCTATGTAAAAAGAAAGTATAATGGCACTTGGGATTGGGTCAAAAAGGTGGGCCAAAATGTGGGCTAAAGCATAAAGGGGTGGGCCAAGGGCCCACCAAGCATATTTTCGGCCAGGCCCTTTTTATGGGGTATATATATATATGTGTGTGTGTGTGTGTGTGTGTGCTGATTTAAAAAAAAAAAAAAAAGCAAAGTTAGACTTGTCTTGCTAGGTGTCAATCTCTTGTGGTGACTAAGTATTGCAACATTATGGTGCCTTGGAAGAATGAACAAATATCTACCACTCCCTCCTTATTGTTGCCGAAATTTCAAAGGGAAAGGAAGTGAAGTCATTTGTTGCATACCAAAGAGATAAGAGAGAAATATAGAGAGCAATATAGAGAGAGAAAGTGAAAAACCTACCAAAGTTCTTGAGATTTCTTTGTACAACACAACCTAAATACCATCTTTAACAACATAATACCTCAAGCAAACCATCAAACCCCACCACAAGAGGGTCACGGCAGATGATCCATAGGAAGGTTAGGGTTCGGGTGAAGCAAGTAGGCAAGAGAAGAGGCTCATCATCTTGTGCTTGTTTTGTTGCCTACAGGAAAGGTATAAACTTAACCCTAACTTGGTTTTTCTTTAAAGCGACCACTGAATTTATGTGGTTACAAGAAATATATGGTTAATCTAGGGTGATATTGTGATAGCCAAGCATGCTTAGTTATGGTTAAAATGGATATATGCATGGTGGAGATTGAGGAAATCATGTTGGTGTTCTTGTTGGGATTGATTGTTTGACTTGTGTATATAAGAGATGTTAGATCTTATTAGCATGTTAGAATGGTTAGATGTTAGTTTAAAAATTGTTTTGAGTATTATTGTTGAGGTATGAGTTAGCTTGGCCAAAAATGAACCATGCATGCATGATTCCCGAGTAGCCTAGGAAAACTCAGAAACGTCGACTTCCACGGTAAAATCCATATAAAATAATCTACTTGTGCATTTTGTGAGAAACTTTTTCTTAGTGAAAAATACTTAAAGAAGAAGGTATTTTCAAAAGAAATTGAGCAAAAATAGTCATTTGATATTTTTACCGGATTTTTGAAAAACAAGACAGAAGCAAAACCAATTTTCTAGAAAAAGAACCCTAATTTTGGCCTAACTTTGGAAGTCTGTCAAAAATAGTATATACATGCATAAATCATAAAAAATTTTGTGTGCAGAGTGAGATAAGTTATGTTTACTGTCACACAAGAAATTCTTATATCGGATTTTTTTACTATTTTATAAAAATATTCAAAGTAGGCTGGTGAAAATCACTGTTAGGGTAATTTTTCTGCAGGAAATGCTGAACTTCAAACTATTATAACTTTTTCATACAAAATTGATATTTAGCCATTTTTATGTCAAAACAAAGCTCTGGAATTCTAGTTTCTGAGTAGACCAAGATCATAGTCATACTTATTTCCTAACAAAAGTTATTAAGGGACGTAGGCTACTGGTGCAGTATGTTAAAAACTACAGATGGTAAAACTTAAGTGTTAAGAAATGTTTAAGAGTATAGAAACCCTAGAATGACGTTTTTGAGTTATTTTGATGCTAGAGAATTAACTTGGGAAAACTGAGGCCAGATTGTTAGTACTCAAGTAGCCGGTTCAAAGGCAAGTACACTTCCGATTTTTATGTTGTATGTTAAATGTTTATAAAAGTGATTTAAGCACACGTTTTCTAAAATGGAGCAATGGCTTGAGTTTTTAATATTATGCAAGCATGAAGTTTTTATTAATAAAATGATGAGTATTGCAAATGAAATGGTGGTAAGACTAGTAAATTCCTCGGGATCCCATAGGAACGAGTCCTATAGAGCAGGACAAAATTTCTCTGCTTTGAGGTGTGTACATTCTCTGACGGTCCCCGTTTGGTCCGTACTACGTGTTAAAACTAAACGGGGAATGAGACAGTGATGATGGCTATAAAAGAAGTTAAGCATAAGGTAAATGTTGTTTATGTTTAAAAATGAAATACTTTACAAAGTTTATGATGCTTGCTCTCATGTATTTTTGAATTGTACTTGTTGGGCCATTGGCTCACTATTCTACATTTTATGTCCTTTTTCACAGTTAGGAACCCGCGAGGGACCGCATCGAGGAACGACGACCAAACTGCATGTTTAGACAAACAGCGAGAAAGGTAGTGCATCTGAGATGTTTTTGTCTAACCTGACGGGTAGCCGATTTTTGGATGTAAATTTGTTATTATCGAAGTATGATTTTAATGTATATTGTAATAAGATATGGGGCAAGTATGTTGAGGGAGGGGTAACCGAATAATCTCGATTATCCAAAGGATAATGTTGACGCACGATTTCCAGTAGTATTAGATATGAGGGGAAATCGGAGTCGTCACAAATATATTTGAAAGGTTATTATGACGAAAACACATGAAATTGTAGGATGATTAATTTTCAGAAGCTATCTTAGATTGACAATATTTCCTTCTTCAAAATTTCCTCAGTTCCTGCTCTTAAGGAGTCTCTTGCTTAGTTTAATTCTGAATAGTTGGTGGCTCTTGAGCATACATGATTAAAGTACAAAAAAAAATGTACGGAGGACAATAATTTATTATTGAGTCTATAAGTTAATTAAGAGACAATAAGGTATATTCGGTTATGACATTTATAATGTATGGGAGATATTGAAAACTTGAAGAGCTAACCTGAAAGTTTGGCAAGTGACTTTTTTCTTTTGGATATTATGTGGCAGAAAATGACCACCAAAGCATGAATGTATCACCCGATGGAGAATTTGAGCAGTTTCCTTCTATTGATAATACTCCATTTGACAGAATTTTTTGATAGGAAAGAAATCAGGTGGTCGATGCATGTGGTTGATATTATTATTAATTTTTTATTTTTTATTTTTTAAATTTGGAGTGATTCAAGTTTATTTATCAAAACTCAGATTTTGTCAATATAGCAAGTACTCAATAAGGGAAATATTTTGCAATTTTTATTTTGAATAAAGTCTATGAAAAATCACTATTTTTTTCTGCTAGTTACTTAACTTTCCGGGATTAAGAAGGAAGAAAATATCTCAAAAATTCTTTGGAACTTGTTGTGTCAATTGAATGTCATGAAAATATTACAAATATGAAAAACCAAAAAAAAACAATGTAAAATTTGTCCTATCGCCATTCTTTTGTATCTTATACTATTACAAAATTACGAACTAAATTAATATACTCAACTTATGTTATAAAACTACTATATATACCTGACTCACAAAAGAAAAAAAATACTTTGTGAACCCAATTGAATAAGATGTTTCAAAAATTTATTTTAGTCCACAAAAAAATGAAAATAGGTCACTTCAATGCTTAATATAATTTATACAATTAAGATTGAGATTACAAAATTAAAAGTCCGTACTTGACACGGATTATTGACCTAGTTAGTCTTAATTACCCATAACTAGTGAGGGAAAGAAGGGTAGCTCAAAAGGCTTCTCTGGTGCCCCAACCATAATAAGCTTCCCACGATAGTTGAGTAGATTAAGCAATGGTGTGATGGGATGAGATGAGGACACTGTATCAATGTACTATCCATTGTGCCAGTCGCAGCCTATATAAACACCATAATTAAATTATTTTGAAGAAACTTTTAGCTAATAAGATATAAAAGATGCTCCACTCCATCATGTGGATTTGGTGTAAGGTGGTAATAAAAATGTACTCTCTCCATTCACGGAATCAAGAAAGAATATCTCAGGCACACATGCACATACCAATGATATTATGTTGTTGGTATCTGAAAAAGTGATATTTAATATTTAAAGTAACTCTAACTTGACATTAATAAGCTCGAAAGTAATACTTTAATCAATCTTTTGTGACAGAGGGAGAAAAATAGAATAAATTCCCTCATAGATTCTTCCCTTGAAAAGGGGTTGTGTATTCACAAATAAAAGAATTTGGACCTGATAATTATTTACCGAAGCTCGCGGGTAACCTGGACTACTGGCAATTTTCACGGGCTTGGGTATAATAAAATGTTACCCATAAATAACATAGTGCATGTTTAGTAGTAATTTATCAAGTGTTTAGAAAATATGGGACTAGTCAAAAAATCATGTTTGGTAGATCAAATGTATGTTTTAAAAATTGAGTTTGCAGTTTAAATTTAAGCTCAACAAAAAATTGAAATTGGATTTAACTGCAAATTGTGATTGGGTAACCTTTACCACACAAGTCTAGAGTCTTATAGAACCGGACCATAGTTACCATTTAGACCCGGATCGTTTGGACCCAAGTTGTACCATTAGACTTGGCAAAATCAGCTCAAGGCACGCCCGTCCCGCCCCGTCTACTAAATTGGTTGGCTTTGGGTTTATGTTTTGGGTAAAAAAAAAACTAGGTCGTTTTGGCCCAAATTGGCCTAACTCACGGCCCGCCCAATTTTTTTTTTTTTTTAACAATTGATCTTATATATGGAGTTTGTGATCGTTTGAGTTTGTCATTGAGATGTATGAAAATTGTAATATTAGTTCTCTAGCACAAGTAATTAACTAATTTTAGTTTATTTTAAATTTTATGCTATAAACAATTTTAAAATAATTAATTTTTGAAAATAAACTATAATCAATTCAAATAATTAGTACTAAACAAACCCATATTTATACGACACTGGATAATCTTATTCTCGATTCCTACCCCAAGATCATCAATGGCTGCTTCTTTCCATTCAGTTAGCCTTGGTTCAGAATATATATATATATATATATAAGCTTGCCCGGTCCCAGCATTGGAGGGAGATGGTCTATGTGACACCCCAAGTTCGGATATCACAATCCGACTTGAGTTGTCAATTTGTTCATAATATAATAAATTACATAAAAACACACATAACTTTATTGTTGCACGCGATTATTATAAAATACATCATAACACATTAAAAAAATTATATATGACACGCTTCACAATTTATTATTCTCTAAAAAGCTATGCAATGGAACATCCACTACAAAAAAAAAGTGGGCAATTGCCACCCCCAAGGTGTGTAACAGTTTAAAGAAGTGATACAATTGAAAGACAATTGTAATTGCTCAAAGAACAGTAACAATTAATTGTTTAATATAATATTTTCGTGTAACGGTTTTTGGAACTGATACCAATAGTTTATCAATTGTATCAATTTCTTGTTATAGTTAAAGAACAATTACAAACATCAACAATGATAACGTTTTTTTTTTTGATACAGTTCTCGCAAGCGTTAAAAACGTTTGGCAATTGTCTGACTTTTGAGGTTACGGTTTGGAAAACTGATACCTTTCACGGATCAGGATTGGATTGACAGACCTGCCCATTGGTCAAGAGAAAGGTTGTTCCATCGCCTTGGCCTTTGCATTGTTTGGTAGGGCTTTCTTTCCACCCACTGTTGTAGTTTCTATCGATTAAATAGGAGCATATAGCTGACAGATAAGTAGTCAACCGAGAGGGGAACTCGGCCGGAGACCTACGACCAAAAGAGAGAGCAATAACTAAATTCGCAGAGATCGCTCCTTACATGTATGATATATGGTTGCCGAAAAAGCAAATTTCGCAATAAAGCTAATGATACTATGCCCCGGAGTTCATCACCCACTCGGCCTCATCTCAACAATTGTATCAGTTTTAGTAAACATACCAATTAATTTGTGAAGAACATTCTAGAATGTTCATTTGTTTCTTATAATAAAAAATTACAATTTATGTATTAGAGAATTAGGAATATTAAGAAACATTCTAGAAGTAACTATGAACTTTCAAAAAGATTTTATTATATATATGTTATATTAACTCATACAATAAGATATACTATTAGGAGCATCCTATAACCTTTTAAATTATTCTAAAATATTTTTAGATTGTTTTTAAAATGTTCCATACATACATATATACATATAAACGGCTTCATTTAATGTTCTAAGAACAATCTAAAAATACTATTAGAACATTCTAGAAGGTTCATATATTATATCTTGAATGTGTGTGTATATATATATAGCCTTATATAAGAAAGTATTTGTTACAGAGCATTATAGAAGATTCAAGAATATTCATAATTTATATTTAAGGAATATGATATTGTAGAAGTATACAAATATTTAATTTTGTATATAAATAATTCTTAAAAGTATAAATTAAATGAATTGCTTTGTATAATGTTCTAAGAACAATTTAGAAATAACACTTAGAACATTCTAGGATGTTCCATTATAGAAAGGTCCTGATTTATTATCCAACATGTTACATTATAGAATCTTACAATTAACTTAATGTTCCATATGTCCCATAAAAACTGACATAGTGTGAATTTTTTTGGTCAAATTAATTATTTTTTGAATCAAAATAACTACTAATCTATACATAAATAGGCGACGAAACTATATTCATTAGAAATTACATCAAATATACTTTTAGAGATAATGTTTGTTTGTTTAAATACCTAAATATTTAATGTTAATTATTAATTTGAAATTTGATCAATTTAACCAAAAAATTCAAATTAGAGCATTTTTTTTGGGATGGATGGAGTTTTATATATGTAATTTACCTTAACTATTTAACTAAAATATTATATACTACATATTTTCATTAAAAACTATTTTAATATTTTTATTTTATAGTATATATATGTTTTATTAAAAACTAGTTAAATATTTTTATGAAACAGAATAAAATAAAATATTTTTATTTTTATTTTCTGTAATTATGAAAATATTCTAAATAAAAGGCTAACTCAATGTTGACCAAAAAAAGAAAGATTAACCAAAGAAAGGTATCTGGCCAAAAATCCGGGGGAGGGGCAGGGGGACTGGAGTTCCCTCTTATTCTACACTTAGCCAAATATATACGTCTCCCCATTCTGTAAATCAAACCCATAAAAATCGCGATATCTTTTTCTTCCCCACCAAAAATCGCAGCCATTATTTTCACTCCCCCTCCAAAACTCAGACGGCCCTGTCTTTTGTCTTCCGTTCTTTTCAATTTCTTTCGTCATGCTTCCTGTTCTGTCTTCTATTCTCGCCACATAGCTCAGAATGCTCACATGGTTCATATGTCCTTCTTTCTCGTCACATAGCTCATATCGATGTCTTCCATAACTCATTCAATCATACTAGGTAAGCCTACAATTACTCTATTCCTTCATAGCTTGTTCAATTTGGAATCTAAATTTAAGAAAAAAGTTTACAATTAGATTTTTTTAATTGAATGGAAGTGAGTTTACAACTAGGTTATGAGTAGCATATATAATTTGATCAATTTAGTATGTTGATTGTTCAAAGATTATATTTTTATCTATTCGTTTTGATGTTATTTTTGGTTTTTTCATCCATGAGGGTTTCATATTTTTGGTTCGAATTCTCGTATTTGAGTACAAGTATGATTTTTAATTGTTAATTTTATTCATTCCTTATCTGTAATGGTCGATTTCTTTCATCCATGTTCTCTCTGTGTCTATGAATGTTCATATTGTTGTTATGAAGATGAACTGAAATAATGAAATGTAAATTATAAAGTTGTTATCTTGGATTTATGGTATAAAGTTTTTGCAAATGGATTCCAATTCAAATGCTTCGTGCTGCTATGTTCAGTCATTAATTGGCTCAAATTTGAATCGAAATTGAAGCTCATGAGTAGTTCGTTCAAATTTGATTCGAATTCGAATATTAGCAAATGAATACGAGACGAATATGAGCAGCAACTTGAAAAATAATTTTGAATTAGAGTTGAGTATGAGTAATGAAAATTTTTTCGAGTAGAATCTTAGCAGAGATACATATCCATGAACGGAGAAAAGAAACTTGAAACCTGAATAACCTTATGATAAATAATCATGGAAAAATCTGCTCTGAGTCGATCATCTGATGTGTTTGTGGTAATATATATTAGTCAAAGAGAAAATGGTGATGACAAAAGAGTTAGTTAATGACCTGATAAAAGATTTACAAATGTATCAGGTAGAGAAAACATAAGTACAATTTATAACTTTTTTTAATTTTATATATCTTTTTCATTATTTTTGTTTTTCCAGTAAATTGATCTCACAATCATTTAGAAGAAGCCCCATAAACCATCAGACTCATTCAAGCAGCAAAATTGTAGAATACGAAGCAACTGTGAGGAAGCTCTAATTACCAATTAAATCAAAAATTAAACTTTAATTTTATTCTACAATACCGAACCTATAATAACCAATCTGAAATTTGTGAGTTAATTTGTATCATTTTGAGAGCTAACAGGTGAAGAAAGAATGAAGTCTTAAAACAGATTGCAGAGTATATATAATGGAGACAATATTAGAGCAGCAATGTGTCCCTTCGGCCTGATAGTCGTGCTCATCATTAAAAATTTGTAATCTGTCTATTATTGAAAACCATTTTATTAAGATACTCTTTTAAGTTTAGAACTAATGATGTATCATTTTTCCGGTTCGATGGATGAGTAAGTGGAGACTGTCTTTATCTTGGAGTTGATTGCTTCCCTGTTTTATATACGCATGCATGATATGCTGCAAGTCAAGTGTAGATACAGAGAGACACAAGCCACTTTCTTTTGCTTTTCTTTTCAAGTTCAGAAGAATCCTAAGTTTTATGACGAAGGTTGCTTTGTATATATATTTGAATTCGTGATTCTGGTATGACTTTTCAGGTTTACCAAAACTGCAATTTTAGTTTCTGATGTGTTTTATTCATTATAACGTGTAATCCGTTAGAAGAAAAGAACATAATAGACACTGAACAATTGGGTACCCTTTAATTACGGGGCTTGATGCAGTAAGATTTTGCATTAGCTGGTGAAGATCGATGAAGAAATTTAATGCGTTTTTCATTTTTCACTTGGCTCTGATCCTTTTCATTGTTCTTGTGGCTTTGCCCAGCTATATTTCAGGTAGCCCAGCTATATTCCAGCTAGCCATGCACAACCTGACAAAGAGTATCTCAATTCCATATTAGGTTTGTTACATTATTTGCATATTTATTAATTGTCGTGGTTTTTTATGCGAAATGCGTTTTCTTCATTTGAGTGTTTGTGGATTATGTTTGTCGATTCAAGATTTGGATTATTGTCTATTGGAATTTTTATGTTGGAAGAATGATTCTATGAATGTCAAATATTTTTGTTTGTGTTTTATGATGAAAGGTTTTTTATGTAAGTTTGTGTTTCTTAAAAGCCTTATGCGATGAGATCGAAATCACTCTCCCACCTGTGCCCCCTTAATCAAAGTTATGTTTCATTTCTTTGTTTCCAAGATATTCATTGTTTTTATTACCACTGATCCTTTGTCCAAAATTATTTTTTTTTTGAATTCTATCGAGGTAGGTTTGTGAAATTTAGGAAAAAAATTAAGTTAATACGTAGTAGTATTTTATATATAGTTTACTATATTGACTTTGACAAGAAACATAATAAAATAAATTCACTTCAGATTTGAATTTTAGGATTCTATAATTGTGCTACATCAAAATTCATAAATATCTCTAATTTTGGAATGGATGGAGTACTACATACAATATCTAATAGAGTTTATCTTCCTCTGTTTTTGTGTTAGTTTCTTCAATAGCGAAATTATTTCAAAAGCCTCATACTAGCTATCTTTATTTATGCACAATTGTGATACCTTGCTGATAAACTTTAAGAGGTTTATTTTTCACATCTTATTAAACTGTGTTTTTGATATCAATTATTAAGCCACATCTTTTGGGGGTTGTTCTTCTATTTGATTTTAATAGTCAAACTGATCCTAATGTCAAATGCTGAGGTTGGAGTTCAGAAATTTAGAATGAGGTTTATTCCCAAGAATGGCTGCCAGAGCACCATGGTTTTACTTTGTCTAAACCAAACCATGAGTTAGCAAGGTGATTAACTCCATCTTATTATTTGAGTATTTTTTTGTATTTATGCATTGTTTGTTATCCGTTTTCTATATGTCCATATGTATTTCTTTTAGGACAATGGTAGGTTTATTAGCTAATAATGGTTTAGTTTGCTTATATTTGCTCCCTATTGCGTTAGGAGGTTGTAAGAACAAGAGGCACATACTTATTCACTGATTTTGGATTACGGGATACCATTATCATCTTATGCTACCTGTGACGTTTTATTCAATACTACTACTACTGACTGATATATAATAATCAAGTATTATACATATCGAAAAGAAAAAATTGAATTAAAATCAACATCTTCAAGAAGACAACCTCGCACAAAGTTACACTCTTTTCTATGGTTTATACTTGATTATCTATGTATATATGCTAAGGCTGAAAATTTAAAACTGATATGGTTGTTTTAAGTTGTTGAATTGAATACTCCCTATTTTTTAATTCATAGTCCTGTTATCATTCTCTTGAAATTTTCAGAGTATATAGTCTGATGAGTTGTTATAATGCTTATTGTTTGGTTATATTTGCTATACATGTATTTATAACCATTGGGGTTACATTTTTTAAAATCTAGAACTTGGTTTGTCCATCCACATGATCAATAGTTTTTGGTACTATGAATATAATTGTAGAACAAGTTGATCAAGGACTCAATATGGCTTATGGTTTTAGATAATACAATCTATAGTGTAGTGCCCTAATTACATAAACGGAGCCGAATATTCTGTTTGAATAGAAATTTTTGATTTTGGTACTGACTTTTATTGTAAATCATGTTATATAGTTGTTCAAACAGGTTGGAAGGTTGTGAGGGATGTAGTTGAAATGGCATCACCATCAGTCATTTTCTTCCAAACATAGTGACTCGGTGAGCTTCTAACCATGCATTGCCAGTACTCTTGCAACCATGGATATTAAGCCAATGAATATGTGTTTCTAACTATTCTGGCCTCATTTTTCTTTTGGAGCTATGGAATATTGTCTCGATCTCCATATGATGCACTTTTATTTTGTAACTGAGCTTCAATCTCTTTAGTAAATTTTCATGCAATTTCTGACATTGTGTTGAAATAACTTATTGGGCATTATCTATTGTCATATTTAACATCAAGTATAATTTTACAATTTTGCAGTTTCTGTTTGATTATTGGTGCACAACTGCAGATCTATGTTACAAGATACATTCTTAAACTCCTGCCCAATGTAAATTTCTCCAATAGTGAGAGATGATGAAGATAAAATGGTGGGGCAAGATAAGAATGAAGGTTGCGGGTTTACATAAAAATAACATTTTCCTTGATGGGATATATTCTGGTGAGGAATGGAGGTTATGGGCATATTTATTTATTTAGTACTTTTGCATCAGTTTATATTATTCGATTCTATTTGGTTGATTGAAAATTTCAAGGTTTACTCAGGTAAAGAATTTCTTATTTGGTATTTTTATGGTTGTAGCTTGCTGAAATGGTTGGAGTATAATGAATTAGAGACGTCATGGGGGAAATCAAGCTCAAGATGACATATGCTACATGGAATAATGTACTTTCTTTTACATGTTAAAAGTAAAAAAAAAAATCAAGGAATTTGAGCATAGTTTTATTTGCTTTGCAATGCTCAATTGTTCAACGATGATTATTTAGACATAGTGTAATTAAATTATTTAAACTTTTTATGTGTCTATGTTATATCAGTTGTTTAATGAGAATTTTTGGCACTATCAGGCCTAACCCAAGTAATGTTGGACACTCAATATAGTAATAATAAATAAGAAAAATGATTTGTGTTATTTCAAGTATTATTTGTAATGTTTTATATTAAATAATAATTTAACAAAAAATAATATATTATATGCAATTGTAACATTTCTAAATATTATTGGGAACGCTCTAATTAAATAATATTTTATCAAAAATATTATAATTTAATATTTTGTATCGGTTATAGTTATTATTTGTTATGCTTTCAATAGCATAACATCAATAACTAAATAAATATTAATATTCTCATAAATTATATTATAATACATTTGTTACGCTTTGGAAAAATAATATATCAGTTTGTGAAGTGTACACAATGTTTTAAAACAAATCACAAGAAACTTTACAGTTTGAAAAATGTTCCAAAAGATTTTTGGTAACGGTTCGTGAATCGTTACACTTTTTATGACCACTATTGTTAAGATGGTCACAAAGCGTTACATAAAGCGATACTAATAGTATTTGTTACAGTATTGATTCCTTATTGGAACGTTTTGGCCTCTGCTCCAAATAGCCTCTTTTTTTGTAGTGATCTATACACTGTACTAATTAAACCTCTAGTTTATTCCTCCAGTAACTTTGCTAACATTTATTTTCACTTGAAAGAAATATAAGAGAAAGAAGTGAGTTTAGAGAGCCCAGTAAGAATTACCATAACTAAGGATAATTGAAATAAAGAAAATTATCTTTAGCCTTATAAGTCAGCAAATTGAGTGTAAATGAGAATATAAACATATAAAATACTATAAAACATAACAACATAGGAAAAGTAAGCATAAAAATAAAACAGTTATGAATGTTTAAATTGTCCAGTCTTTATATCGTCATCAAGATATCATTACTGGTCGTTCCAGCAAACGTGACTTGACCGCACAGGTAAAAGTCACCCATATCATACGTCTTTAATCCTGGCCAAAGACTTTCATAATTTAGTAATCTTGTCACATAGGCCAATAATATAATATCTATACATCCTTGCCACTCAGGTTAAGGCATCCACAATCAAATCTGAATCTGAAACCTAATGAAATAATTAAGATGCATCTTTGAATATCTATAACAAAAGTAGCTAAATATCAACAAGTTAAGAATCAATAAATTTAGAGTATCCAAATTGTCACCATATGTCCAAATTGTCAACATATCTTCAAAGTCAAATATAATATTCAATCTCAAGAGTTTCAAAACTGAATAAAATATTTATCATCAAAAGATTCTATTCAAAAGAAACAATGATATAACGTAAAGGTCAAATAATGATATTCCTTCTAGTGGAAGTAAAAGGATGGTATTCCACGTAATCCGTAAAGTTATGACTTCTTATGAGTATTTAACCTATAAATCACTTTGTATATTATAATATAATCAGTGATAGAAATATATTTAAGTGTATATTTGGACCATGGTTTCACAAGTTTGCCAAACAATAATTTATAATTAAATGGCTTAAAGGTATTTTTGACCATGTGTTGTTATCAGTTTTAGACATTGAACCCTGAAAAAAAAATTGAAATTGAACCTCAATGTTCGTATATTTTTTGAAATTAAACCTTCCGACGAATTCAATTTCAATTTTGGCCGGAGGAAGGGTAAAAATGTAATTTCACATCACTTAATACCCCTTTAAAATTTTGCATCGCCGGAAAAATTTGAATATTCCGGCCAAAATTGAAATTGAATTCGTCGGAAGGTTTAATTTCAAAAAATGTATGAACATTGAGGTTCGATTTCAAAAAGTTTTTTTTTCAGGATTCAATGTGTAAAAGTGATAACAACACAAGGTCAAAAATACTTTTAAGCCTAATTAAATTATAATTTAGTATGATTTAGGAATCATATTTAAATAACTTTGTTTAAAATTTTTGTAATAAATTGCAAAATATTTGAGAAAGAGTAAAAGTAAAATTTAAATAAATTTTCCAAAGAAAACTTCTCGTAAAATATTTGGTATAATAAATTTATTTTGCAAGTTTCATACGTAGTGTATGTCATATATTTATATTGGAATTTTGCCAAGACTTTTATAAGAAAATAATTTATCCGACAATTCCAAAATACCTTTATATCACCATTATACTTTGTCTCAAATACACCAAAACTCATTTTCATACTTTATACTAAACTTGAAAATACTTTATATCCACTATTATACTTTGTCTCCATTAATACTAATGCGCCAAAACTCATTTTCATACTTTATACTAAACTTCAAAATATTTTATATCCACCATTATACTTTAAACAAAATAATCTTAAAATACCAAAACTTCATCTCATGTTTTATGAAAAATAATAATAAAATCAAAACTTTATTTCATACTTTATGAAAAATAATAATTAAACACTAAAACTTCATTTCATGCTTTATAGAAAATAAAAGTAAAAAGATAATACTTCATCTCATGCTTTATTAAAAACCAAAACTTTATTTCATGCTTTATTAAAAATCAAAACTTTATTTCATTCTTTATGCAAACGTCAAAAGTTCCTCCAAAAATTTCAATTCTTCCTAGGAAATTTCTATACCAGGCGTCTTTTACACTTCATCCCATATGATTTCTACTCTACATGATTCAGACACATATCTATTTATATGAATGAATTCAATTTTATAACAATTTCCATCCCGCATCTTTTATCTAGTTTTTCACTAGTACTAAGATAAATATTAATTCCAACTGTCCATTAATTAATCATTCTACTTATTCAGAAATTACTCATTCATTACTTATAAATCATGCCCCACTAATATAACATTTTCCAAACTTTCATACTAATAATTTCTCTAGCATTTCATAAATATTCTATACAATAAATCTAATAATTCTTCTACTAACTCTTTAAATTATTTCTTATTTAACAACTATGCTATAACACATTTACCTTCATATAATCAGTGTTATACACTAAATATTATTGGTACTGCAATTATTTACTTAATTATTGATTCCAATACTGAGAAAATATTTAATACTATTAGTACTACCATAACAAGTTATTTATCAACAAAAAGTATATCTTAACTATTACTCATATTACTGTTGCAATTATTGTCGGGGTAATAGTACAATAGAAAGTGACATGTCAAAAATTATTGACTATTTGAGTCTTATGGCGACTCAATAATTGTCCGACAATTTTTCTTGTAGGGTCCACACGTTTTTAGTTGTGGAGTCTACAAATACTTTGCTGGCTATGTTAGGTTTCGGATCAAAAATCAATGCGGAATTTAAAAATAATTTATCCAATTTTCAGAAACCATGCGTATATTGAAACCAAAATAGAAGATCGATTATACTTGAATGAATTTCGATGGAGATAAGAAGAACAGTTGCGTCTGGATCAGCGTGCCAATCGTCACGCCTCTACTGGTATCCACACACATTAACTGAGCCCGAGTCTTGTGCGTGCTAGCGCAGTTCTTCGGTTTCCTTCTCTCTAAGTCTCTCAACTTCGCAGTGATTAGGGTTATACAAAAAGGCGTATGTACCTCATTTTATAATCCGCCCCTTTTAATCAGAGCTACAAGAGAACAAGGAAACCCTAGCTATCTGACCCAATACATTATAAGTCCAATTCGCTTAGTGTGTGACCCTGTAGGTTCACCTAAAATTAACAGTGGACCCAAAACCCCTTTTTAGCCCACAAGTTATAAGCGGCATCTAGCAAGATATTATAATTACCTAAGTTAGATGAAGGTCGATTTTTCCGATACAACCTTATTCACAACTAATAATATAGTACAATTTATGATTGGATCTTTGGGCATATCACTAACAGGCTATGCGACGTATCGTTCGGGAAAGAATATTCCCTAAAGTCAACGCTAACATTTTTTTGTCAAAAAAAAAATATATTTACACATAGAATCCTATAATTTATTTTATCTCCACAAACACTATACTGTTTAAGATAAATAAATTTCATAAAATACTAAAATATTGGGTTCTTACAATATCAGTAACTGCAGCACCTTAAATTAAATTTAGCATTCTTTTAAAAATAAAGCAAAATATAAGGAAAAAAAACAAGAAGAGAAAAGCCCGCGGCCCGCCAAATTGGGCATGGACTTACATATTTGAGCCTAAAAAAATAAAAATTAGGCCTTTTTGGCCTGACCCCTTTTTGACCTGGCCTAGCTCGTTTTGGCCGGCCCGGCTTATTTGCCAGGTCTATGTACCATGTACACACCCTTACTCTAATTATATAGGTGCCAAATAAAAATTGCCAATTATAGGAACATTTGAGCTTACCTGCATTTGTTCTATGTCACTACTAACCAAAAATTCATCAACAGCAAGATGCTTCAAAGCTTCCTCTTTCTTATTAGGAAAAATGCTTATGACAGCCACTTATAGCCCAAAGGCCTTAGCAAACTTCACGGCCACATGTCCAAGTCCCCCCAAAGCTAACAACTCCTAAATGTGATCCCAGTTCGCAAAGTCCATAATATTTCATAGGACTGTAAACTGTGATTCCTGAACATAGTAGTGGAGGAAAGAACAATTTTAAAGTTTTTTCTTTAACAAAAAAAAATAAAAATAAAAATAAATTGGTTGTATCTACCGTCTAGTGAAAAACGAAGGAAAACAAAGGAGAACCCCCCTTCATTCTTTAGGCAGTGAAGGTTAGAGTGGCAAATTCCACAATATAGAACTTTGAATCTTACATCCTCCACACCAGTTGCCCTATATATATGGTCGGTTGAACAATGCAAGTGTACACCAGTCAAGTTATAGTATAAAGATGCCGATCTCACGAGGACTAATTCTAACAACTATGTATCAACTAAGAACTTCTTTTTCTTATCTAACAAATAATTAAATCATATCATACTAGAAATATTATACAGGCACTCTTCACAAATTATTATTCTCTTAGCCAATAGTAGGCAGCGGAAACATCTAAGCAACTGGACCTTTAGTTCATTCCCCCCCAACAACCCCGCTATCAGTTATCTGCACCTGAAAGGAATATGAGACAAAAGAGGGAGCTCAAATAGATTAGTAAGAAATATCATAACTAAAGATAACTGAAACAAAGAAAGTTATCCTTAACTTAATAAGTCAGCAAATTGAGTGTGAATGAGAACATAGACATATGAAATACTGTCAAGTGTAACTGCATGAAAAAGGT
>JAUMHB010039443.1:4412-31865 GCA_032359685.1 Pittosporum tobira | reverse complement strand
TCACACGCATGATCTTACCAAATAAACCAGAAACCTTAGTCTCCTTTTTTCTCTTTTGGGTGAAGTAATCTAATTCAATTTAGTAAAAAAATTGTTACAACAACTACTGAAACCAAATTTTTGTGGCAGCTAATATTCAACAGCCCAAATGCCATTAAAGTATTAAGTTCATAAGAAACCAAACCAATCAGTAATAGTTTAATATAACAAGAATAATTATTTTTGCCCCAATAATAAAAATTATTATCATACTGATGATCTCATTATTTTAAATACCGATAATGATAGTTACTCTCAATTTTATCTCTTCGAACTTGTCATCTTTGAGATGTCTTTATACTTAGAAATAAATGTATAATTGAAGATACGAGATCAACCTCGGCCAACTCGGAAAGATCTTCATTAATAGTAGTTGGGCCTTCCAGCTATACTGCTATACAAAACAGATAATAAATCCTTTTAGTCGAGAAGAAGCTAAACGCTCCAAAAGTTCCAACTCGAGCCACTTCTTGTGCTTCAACTAGATTTCTACATTGTCTTGCCCTTTCTTCGTTGGTAAAAATTTAACATTTTATCTTGCTGAAGGCCCCTATATTGAAGGGTTGAATAGTTTCAGTTGGATGATGATTGCGGCACCAACCAATTTCCCTTGTCTATTTTTCAATACAGCAATACTGGCTTCTTTTAAATCCGAAGGGACTTTTTAAGTTAATTAATTCAAAGAGATAGATAGATAGATAATAACCATAATTCAAAGAGATAGATAGATAATAACCATAATCAATAGTTAAAATGAAGAAATATATCCTACAAAAGATTTAGATGTTATCATCAATTTATGATAGGAATGAAAAAATCCAAATGCCAAATTGATCGAATGAAGCAATTGGTTTTCCACTCCACTTCAAAGAAATGGTCCTCATATCCACCCGTTGCTCTTGGGCTTTATGGAGCTTTACGAGAACCAAACCAAATTCTAAAAGATAGCCCATTTCCTTGATAAATATTAATTGAAGGTTCATTGTGAACTTGCTGATTTATGGGCTGCCACGTGCCAGTTAGCTGCCAACCCAAAATAATATGTTTGATGCGTAAATGTTAAGGTGGTCATGCAATCATATCTAGTTGGCCACATTTAAAAGCTCAAATTGCTACAGTTAGGTTTAAATTTAACAGGCAAGGAACGAATCTTAGCAAAAGGAATGTGCTGACAAATTGGATAGTTTGACCTTCCTTGGATGTTCACTCCCCACTAAATTCCAGAAGTGGTGGGATGCAAATATTCGCCTGAGGGGCAATTTTCGTATGACTTGGGTATCTTGTACAGAAAATGCCAGGGCTTTTCTAAGGGCAGATTTTTGCCTTTGAGCTTTGGGATAGGACAACCTCTCATTTTGTGATAAGTGGAAATGATAACCGTTATAGCATTAATTTGGCAAAGTATGTGAGATCCTTTAATGGGGGGGTTGTAGACATCCATATGATTAGAAGGTTGCACTTTACTGGTAATTGTTCTTCTACTTTGATTTCCACTTTGGAAGACACCTGGTCCTCCTTGGATGTATCATTTCCTTCTATTCGAGTAGAATATTTTTCTATCTTAGGAACAAAAAAGGGGAACCTAGATGAATCAATTTGTAACCTAAAAAATGACATAACGTAGTGGTTTGGAGCTTACCTGAATTATTGTTGAATCCTTGCATTCATGTTTTGCATCTAACTGGACATTTCCTTCTTCAAAGTAGTGGGCCCCCACCTGAACGAATGTAAGAAAGCACACCCATAAGTGTTGGTTTAAATTAGTAGAAACATACGGATACATTCTTGGGCTACATAGTCAGAAATACAATGTAAAATAATACTGTTGTTAATTTACAAAGTCCTTGGTGTTACATTTCGACAGGAATCTCTACCTGCACTCTGCCTCTTATTTCCACAACTTGTAAGTCATCTTTAAACTCAATAGTCCATGTCGAGCGCCAACTTCCATTACTGTAAAATATGCCACAAAATACTAATGGTAAGTGCTGTTCATTAAGAAACAAAACCTTGTACTTCTAAAAAAGCCAATTTAAAATAAATTAATTAATATATTAACAATACTGCTATCGGTCAATATTCTGACATCCTAACTGAACCAGTTTATAAATTAAGCAATCACAGACATGCCTGCTTGGAGAACTCTCTAGGAAAAGCTTACATCTCACAGACTAGACATGCCAACTGTTCCCTTTTCTGATGTCCTATCTTTTAGTTGGATGTCCTAGCCATGTTGCTTTTAAATTCTCGATTGTACAACAGTGTAACATAATCATCGGCCTGTGAAATTTAAATGAATGGGTCCGATCAACTAACCCATAAACTTATCATTTTCAATTATCAAGCCTGCCAATCAAAATATAAAAGACGTACAAAACCTTAATGCAACACTCGTCATTTATTAAACTAATGAAATTTTGACGGGAAATTTAATATGGGACATCGGAGTACTAATTTAGTCATTAGTGGTTACAAAGCATTGCTCCAAATCCTTACAGGCTCACATAAACAAAACATGAAAAGCACATGGTTAATAGTATCAAAAAGGAGAGTATTCAAGAGAGTATATTTCTTTTGCAATTCATAATTACAAAATAGCAACCATTTCAATCATAGAATAGTCTGGTCCAGGCCAATGGGGGAAGATGAATTACAAATTGTGGCATTGAATCAATTTTGAGTATGTAACCTGAATATAAAACTACCAAAAACATTGAAAAACTGAAAAATGTGCAGCGTTAATGTAACTATGCAGACTTTTATCTACTAATTCAGAGTCCAACATTGTTTTACTGACAACACTTCCTTAATAAGCATTCTTTAACTTTGGTGTCTCCATTGTTATTAACCTTTTCCCTACTCAGTGCCATCTCAGAGTAACCTTCCTCCCAGCAAAATTTAATGGAAGCCTAAGATTCTCTCCAAATAAAGAATCTTGCTTGGTCCTTGTTTTTTACCAAGAGTTTATTGCCGGTATGAAGGCCTATCAAATCTAATATTCTTGATAGTTTTGTCATACTATAATAGTGATACCATCACTTGAATAATTATTTTGCCCCTCTTTCAATCTATTAATGATACGACAATTAGCACTTCCATATCAATGAAGATACATGAACATGGGCATTACAGATGCATTTAGAGGGCAGAGGATAAAACAATTACAAAACCTGGCTACCAAATAGTAAATAATTTCGGGAAAGCGGTAAATAAGAATAAAATGAAAGAAAACATGTATAGTAGTTATTGCAATTTGTAGCTCAAACAATTTAACACACCAGAAATTTTGTGGGCTATGTCGAGAAGCTGAAATAACAACAACTAGCTCAAAATCGGACCCTGGTTCTTCCACATCTTTTCCCTTGGTACAGTAAACTGAGCAAACACCTTTAGGATAAGCTTCGCTAATATATTTAGTTAACTCTGCATCTACTGCACATCTGTGATGGAAGAGAATTAGGAAACTATTACTACTAAAAGGGATGTAAAACACTGCAAGCTATTCGTCCACCAGGATTACTATCCTGGTCAGTAAACAACCAATTTTATTTTTTGTAAAGTAAAAATTACTCCGAAGAGGCACATAACAATGAATTAGTTATCAGGTCATAGTCAAGCACTGTGTGCAAAAAAGCCCACCCATTTCAGAAGAAACACCCATAAAGCACAAATTTAGAGCACACTAATCAGAAAGCATACCGGTATTCCTCAATATAGGGGGATGGAAGTTCCTCGTCACTAGCTGGTCTCACTTCTGTACAAACCTGAATCACTTTCACATGTCATCATATAGGATACATATGGAAAAGGAAGTGCCATTGCTACTTCCTTTTTCTTTCTTTTCTTGGATCTTTAAGTATGATTGCTAGGATACAAGATATACACAAACACTTACACAGGTTTTAATAAGTTAATAATAATAAAACTATTAGTTCAGTGTTTACTGAGTGCTAGAATAAGACTGAAACAGGAAAAGTAAAGCAATTATGCTAAACACTCAAAAATTAGATTCCTTTTCTACACCCCTCATGATATTTGGGCAATATCATAAGTCCCCAACCATTCAGGTCAGTTTATGGACTTAATGTTCACTATTCATATCTATTGCAAACTGCATTTTCCTCATTTCTTTGTGCAGGAAGCAAGCAGGACATGCTTGGAACAATAGAATAGAATTTGAAAGCCCATAACAAAGAGTCCAGCAATTAGATTTTACTAGAGTTTTTAATTAAGTTAGTTTATATAATCTATTTAGATTTGTAATCGTCATTTACTTGGATGTGAAATTTTAGTAGTTATCATGTCTGAGTTAAAGTTGGCTAAGTGACGTGAGTAAATTTGTTCACTATACAAGTGTAGTTCCCTAATTTTGGAGGCTGAGAAAAGAACAATTTTCAGAATTTTAAGGAGTTTATGTGTGGTTTTGTGTTTCTCCTTCCCTCTTATCCCAAGTTTGTCCCTATTGCAATCTAATTCTGAGACCTAATTACGTTCCCAACCACCTTCATATGGATTATGCCATACTTTATTAGTGATATTTGATTTTAACTGCATCAAAATTGTCCATGCTGGTATTAACTATTAACATTTCTTATAGTTTATTGCTTATAATCTAAAAGCCTCGTATATCTAACCTACATCAATTTTGTTACTTTCTTTGGGAAATCTAATTTACTCATCAAATTTGTTACTTCTCTTAATAACCCTCATGCTGGTATTGATACCTTGTGATTTGCTATGAATAGCAAACCACAATAAAGTTCAGAAAAACATGTTTGAATCTATAAACGTCTAAGTTAATCCTGGATCTTACTCAAATATGATTATTAGCAGAAACAGAACCCACCTATGTTTATGTTCAATCCCATGAAAGTGTTATACACAGTATTACTAGTAGAAGGGCATAACTTACTTGCTTGACATGATCAATTGTTGCAACTTGAGCAGTCCTAGGATCAAGATATTCATTCTCGGCAATCTCTCCATGTGATGTAATCAGCACCTGCATACATAACTCAGAAGAGAGAGAGGGCAATAAGCACCATTTGACAGACGTAATTATGGCCCTAAAAGGCAAGAACTTTAGTTCTCAGTGTTCTACCAAACCTATTATATGACACAGTGAATACATGTAAAGTTTCGTCAATATCAATTAAACCACTTCACAATTCTCAGAACGATTCCTTCAATCATAGCTTCAAAATATTTGTAACACCATTTTAATGTAATTGTATCAACTTTAGTTGTGCAAGTACCGAAACTAAGACCAACTTGATGGCATAAACATTTTTAAGAAAAAATGTTTTTTCCTTCTTTTTTTCCCTTCTGACCAAAAGTCTTTGCTTCTTTTACTCAAGAAGCCTAACACTTAAACAGTAAATTGGAAAATCGACTAACTCTAGCTCCCTCGTTTTCCAAAATTAGAGATACAGTTTGACTTTTTGAGTCAACTTGCGAAAAAAAAATCAGAATGACATGAATACATTTTCTTGTTAAAAGTAACCAATATGGTAACTGGTACTCTGGTAGTACTGTAAAGTTAATTTATAATCCCTCGTTTCCTAAACTAGAGATACATTTCAAAAAGAATTTTAAGGAAGAAATCTACTTTTACAAACATATCCTTAACATTTAATTAGAAATGAAGTAGCACTGACATGATAACCAATTTAGCATATATTAATGTTGGTGTTCTAAAACTCGCTAGACGGACCTACTCAATGGAATGAGGGTCTAGTGCCTAGAGGGAGTAGTCGGGGATTAATCGGTATCGTAGTCAATTTCCTCTGCAATTATTCAGAAAGTAACCAACTCATTAGGACTCCGTTGAGGAGTAATCGGCAAAGTACTCAGACGCCCAGAACTAGTTTTAGAACATTACTTATGCTATGTTTGGACTGTAGGAATCAAGGCAGGAATGGAATGGGTCATTCCATCAGAAAGAATAAAAAAGTGTTTGATTACTCCATTCCGAGGAATGGACCACTCCTAATGGAATGAAAATCACTCAAATTTCATTCTTTTCATTCCTTACGAGGGGGTCTGGAATTCGTTGTTCCAACCAATAATGGAATGAAAAATACAATAATAATTTTTTCATTATTTGGATTATTATATTTTTTCAATATCTTCCACACACACACACACACACATATATATATACACACATATATGCATATATATACGTGTGTGTGTGTGTATTATTTTCCTATATTTTTCTCTATTATTTTAAAATATTTTTTTTCCTTTTCGTAATATGGATATTTAAGTCTTTTTGTTAAAAGTAATTTATTTTAGAGACATTTTCTACATGTCAACCTAACGTATTAATGGAATGCTAAAAAATCATTCCATTCCTTTTCTCATTCCATTCTCTTGTCCATTCTCATTCCTTCCCATTTTATTCCTTCAATCCAAACTCAGCAGTAAAGTTATGTTGTGAACTCTATGTCACTTTATAGTCTACAATGATAAATGTATCTATAATTTTGGTACGAAATAAAAAATATTTATAATTGTTCTGTTCATGCTAAAACCAACTAAATTCATCAATTCCAAATTTGGATTTCGCAGGTTGACTAATAAAATATAACTGTATCTCTAATTTTGGAAACGGTAACTTTCAATAATCAATTGTGAACAGAAAATAGAAAACAGATAATGAACTCACATCGCCACTTCTATCGGGCATTGAAAGGCAAATGAGGTGAGATTTATTGTAGACAGGAAATGCCTCTGACGCCGCCGTTTCATACACATTCTCGTCCTTCAAAATCGCCTTAACATCTGCAAATAACCACATTGATCGGTAAAATCAAAGCCGTAATTGAATACATAACGGCATATATATACACATATAGATATAGATATAGCGACAGACAGACGTACGGACCTTTGGCGACATATTGGATTTCACCAGGAGGAGAATTGAGGAGGAACCACTTGGCGATCTCTATCTTCTGCTCGTCACTAATCTCCGTCTCTTGAGACTCCTCTTCGTCCGCCATTGCTGTAAGCTCCGAAATCGATGATTGTGTATATCAGGTTAGGATATAAATGTATTTGTTGTATGTAATGTAATTTTGGAACAGCTTAGAGCCTGGGAGATGATCTGTAAAGGTTTGAAGTGTGTGTGAGGAGGAGGAGGATGAAATGATTTTGATTTTTGACTAACGTGGGCCGTTTGGTAACACGCTGTTTGTCCCGAAACTATTGTCCTCTTCCAACATAGCATACGTTTGAAGGCATGTTTGGTGTCTTTTTAACCGTTTAAAATTTATTTTTAATTTAAATAAATTATAAAAATTAATTAATTTTTAAATAAATTATAAATATTATTATATTTAATTTATAATTTTTTAAATTATATTAAAAATATTTTTAAATAATTTATTTATATAAATAAACTGCATGAAACAAAACCTAAAAAATCAGTTCATATTAATATTGAGGGTAAATTTAGAAATGGGTGAGTTTAATCATTTTATATTGTATCGAAAAGACCTCTGATCCTCTTATGAGGATGAACCATAGTTAATCTATGGTTACATGTCCGTTTCCGTAAAAGTCAACATAGATATTATTATTTTTAGAAAGAAAAAAAACAAAAATGTTGATCCAGGCTCCTTTGTTAGCTGCGTATGAAAATTGTAAATTCAATTACAATAAGAAATTCATATTTGGTTAACTAAATTTAAATTTAAAAAATTAAATTTACAATTTAAATTCAATTTTTACCAAAAACTTAAAATTAAATTTAAGTTGTGATTTGTTGAGTTAAGAACATTCTTACCAAATAAGCCTGTAATTGGCACATGATCCAAGTTCTCCTCCAACACAACCCCCGACCCGACCCGATCCAAATAGGGTAAAATCCAGAGAAGATTCTTGGATTGCGATTGAGATATTTTTTGAAAGGCTTCTTGTGGCCTTCAACCGTCCAATCCAAAGGCTAAAAAGACCAAAAAAATTGCAATTATCGTCTCATTGCAAAAACTCGAACTACTTGGAACCCGAAGATCACGGGAAGAAAATTCAAATTCTTATTTGCTTTGAAGGTATTCCATACATTTTGATTGTTCAAAGTATTCTCATCACCAACTCACCCCTATTTTTTTTCCTATAAATTTAATTAAAATCTTGAAATTTTGAAATTTGTGTTTAGTATTTTATATGTGATTTATGACATTAATTTTGATATTAATCAAAATAAAATTAATTTAATTTAAATTTAAATTTAATTCACGAATATACTATATTAAAAAATGTAAGTATATCTAATTTTAGATGGAGTATCTCTTATGGACTCCTATTTTATGTTGTTTTCTTTACAGTTATATTATTTTAATTAAAAATTGCATGCCCATTAAAAAAATAATTTTTTTTTAAATACCCTTCTTATCTTAACCAATGACAATAGTTTCTTATGTTTTTAATGTGTTATAGTTTCAATGAGAGAGTTGACTATTTATATTTTGGCAGGGTTGAAAAAATATGACAAGAGATAATATTTTAAAAGAAGGTGAAAAAATATGACAAGAGATAATATTTTAAAAATTGACCATGCTAAGTATTAACATTTTACCAGGTAAAAAGAAAATTATTATCTTTACAAACTAAAGTATTCGGGTCAAACTAAAAAATGAGCCAAAATTAAACTAATAAAAGATCTAAAGTCTTTAAGTTTTAGATTTCTAAAACAATATTATTTGTAATACACATTTTCAATAGTTTTTCTTCATAATAAAGCCTAATAAAAAATTATTCTCACAATGTTGACACTTATTTCAATCAAAAATCTCAATTCAATAAATATCTTACTAATAACCTTGAACTAGTTAAATTTTTATTTATTTATTTAATAATTTATAAATTATTATATTATAAAATAATTTATAAATTATTATATTATAAATTTAAGTCAATTTTAGATATTAATCATTTTTAAGTTTATTAAATATATTAACTACTTCAAATATTTTAAGATGTTGATAAATGAATACCTAAATATATTAAGAAATTGTATAACAATTCCTCCGTTAAAAAAAAAAATAGCCAAAATACTAAAAGTCTGCATATTAAGTAAATCTACTTTTTATGAGAGATAAAATATTTATCACTATATTACCACTCTTTTTGAGGCCACTCGATTATTATTTCAACAAATCTATAAAAGTCAAATCTTCACCTACCAAATAATAAGTGCAAAAAAATCATTTCATCAAAAAGATTCTTATTTAAGCCATTATTTTTAGGAAAAAAAAATTCCTTGGGCCATTGTTTTTGGGATGGATGGAGTATAATTTAATAATATATTATCTATAATATTATAGTAATATACAATTATAAACATATAGTGCATATATCATCACAATTTTTTAAAAAGTCATATGTTTAAAAGAATGAGAAAATGATCATTAAATTTTATATAAAATTATGAGAGTGCGGGAAGTGTACACTTGCTCACATAGTTATGTAAGAATAAGTGTTTTAAAATTATATTTTTTACTATCAATTTTCTGGGGTATAATGCTTAAAGTTCTCATGCTCACCTAACTGTGTGAGCAAGTGTGCACACCTTTTTTTTCCTAAAATTATTAGTTAATTAGATAACTTAGAGGTTCATTTTTGATACTTCTAAATTTAATATCTTATATTTTAGATATTTTATGAATTCACTTTCATAGTGTGAACTTAATTTATTTTTATTACTAACAGTATTATTGATGCAATATTTTTATGGATATTAACTTTTAGTTTACATATTTTTTCCCTTTATGAGATTAAAAAAAATTTTAACTTATTTTTAGATATAATTTTGGTTATAAAAAAATACTCTTTCAATCAAAGTTTAAATGTCCTTATTTTTTTGATTGTTTTTAACATGAATTATAAGGCATTCTAAAAACATAATTATAAAGTATATTTTCAAGAAATATTAACTATATTTGAAAGTATAACATATAAGATTGTTAATGTGCCAAGATATTTAAAAATTACAACGTACAAATATGATTTTGAAATGTCTTAAACTCTGTGTCGACTATAGTCAAAAAATAAGGATAAAATATAATTTTGGCAGAGGGAGTAATTAATATCAACACATGTCTTACACATACATTTCAATTATCTCACTCACTTTCACATAATAAAGCTTTCATGAGTCCAATTAAATTAAGTTACTAAGATTTAATTATTAAGTTTTTTTGTAAAAATAAAATAAATATTAATTAAAAATATAAATCATATTTACTTAATTCCTTTTTTAAATTAATTTATCTAATTTATTGATCCATGGAAGTTTCTTAATTACTATTACTATATGTCCACCTATTTATATCCATATGTTAATAGAATTTTGTTAAAAAATAGGACTTTAATAAATTTTAATGTTTATATTTAACTAAGTAAAATTCTAAAAATAATAAAACTTCTATATATGGCTAAGATAAGAAAAATACATTAGTTTAAGTAATTCATTCTCATAAATAAAACTAAACTCGATTGTTTAAGATATTCAGCTTAACTAAAAGAGTCCAAAACATTGTAATTTTATCAATATAATTTTATCTCATAACTTAAATAAAAGAATGAAAAATAAATAAATAAGCAATGCATCAAGCAATATAGTTATATATCTTTAAAATCAAATTGCTATTAGTTTTTTCTTATTACTATTGAAAATTATTTTGATAGCGCAGAGATTATATAACATATCTACACACATATGTATATGCATTTTAATATTAGTTATAATTGTCTTTAAGTATTTTATAAATTTATTTTATAGCTTAAGTTTGATTGAAATTTTTAGTGTAAAATTTATTTTGCATTCACTAAGTATACATAATGTTTCAAACTGCATCATACTCTTGCATTTGTGTCAAACTAGACATCTTAATTATATTTTTTGTTTCATATTACACCACCAGATCAAAAAATCGTTAAACATTGGGTATACTTAGTGGACTCAAAATGAAGCAAAAACAAAAGTTTAGAGTGCAATTTGAAACATTGTGTGTACTTAGTGGACTCAAAATCGTTAAACTATATTGATCGGAGGGTTAATATGAAACAAAAGCATAGTTAAAAGGTCTGGTTTGACACAAATAAAAGTGTATGGTGCAGTTTAAAACATTAGGTATACTTAGTGGACTCAAAATAAAATTTAAATTTTTACTACTTAACTATGATGACTGATTAAATTTTAAAGAGATTAAGTGTTTGTTTGACCCAACTTATTTCAGAATAAATTATATCTTATTTATTAATTAAAAAAATTTGAGCCAATTTTTTTTTATTGATTAACTTTTTAAAATAAATTGAATACACTTAACCAATAAAAAAAATTAAATTAATAAAAAAATAATTTTAAAGAAATTAATTTTTGAAAATAAGTTATAATCAATTCCAATAATTGAAACCAAATAAGCACTAAATTTTAATATATGCACCAAAATTTTCTTATTATTTTTAAATATATGTACAAAAATATAAAATAAATTTTATTTTTAATTATCTAGTCCGTACCTTGCACGAGTTATCTAACTAATGATTTTAAAGCCCAATCGACCGTGGCCACATTTGAGGAGGCTCGTGCGATCCTTGGTTTGGCACTCAGTTTATTCTCACGGTAACTCCCGAGCCTTATGTCACGCCCCTAGATATTTTCAAGTCAACCGTGCAGTTTTAAATTCCTTTTTGACATGCTAAAGGAGCTAAGTAAACTAAAACATGAATAATAGAACACGAAAAACAGTACAAAAACAAGTGGGGGCAAATAGAATTTTTATTAAAAATAAGTGGGGGCAAATAAAATTTTTATTACTAGAGATCAAAAGAAAATATAATATTTTGTATGCTTTTACAAATGAGAGAAATGTTCCCTTATATATTCTCCCTCTTTCTTAATTTGGAGAAATAATTAAAAATCTAACTACTATAATTGTGGATCTAAAATCTTATTTACACACATATGTTATATTTAACATATGTTATAATCTAATTTTTAAAAAATATATATTTACAAATATAATCTTTCTAAAAGTTTCTAATTAAAACAAATAAATATCTTACAATAGTCCTTATAAACCATCCGAAACATCTGCGGGCATAGCCTCCGTGAACCGTCCCGTGACACATAGCAACGAAAATTTCGTCTAGAAGTATCTAGGATCATCGTCTACGCTAATCTACACGCCTTCTCATACTAACCGTCCCTTTCACCGAGATGCGTGCCGACTATCTCGCTATATATACCCACCCAATCTCGGCTAATTTCATTTTCACCTTGGCATTAACAAAAGCTAAACCTCAAGACTCCTGAACGCAACAAAATCAATTGAAGAATTTTCAGATACAATCATTTCTTTTCGATCCAACTTCTGATTTCTCCGAATCCAATCCATGGCAGAAATTGATTCAAACCAACCGCCACAGAAGGTAGTTACTTATTCCTCTATTTAAATTTAAATCACTTTAATATGGAAGATCATAGTATATGTATGTTATGTATATGTGTTTGTTATTTGCACATCATCATAATTTATCGAGTATTTGTTGATATGAATTTGGGAAATTTTGATATTGCGATTCTTGTTCATTTAATTTACTCCATTAAAGAAGAATAGATACAGCTTAAGATGGTTATAAACTCCTATAAGCAATTGAGATTTGTTAATCATGGCATAAATTCGGAGATGTCTTTTGGATAAATTGATCGTCAAGTTTAGTTTTGGGAACCTATTTAGTTAGCTTTGTTCATGTGGGGGGAAGAGAGGCAGCTTCCCACAACACCGTCCAACGTTCGGTACACCAAGCAATAAATTGATAAATATACAATGAAACCCAAGAAAGAACAATAACAAGAACGCCAAGATTTTAGGTTTTACAAGAAAAACCCTTAAAAGGAAAAAACCACGGGTGGAATTCCGGTTCTCCACTAGCAAATACAGAACAATGAAAGTATGTCCTTTTAACTAGCAAATTAACATTGGGTATAACTATACAAGCACAAAATAAAATATGCTTGCATTTTTCATATGGAAATTTATGTTATGTTCTACTCCGTTCGTACCACAAATAAGTCCCTTTTTGTAAAATTTATAAACTTTCAAGGGGAATACATTTTTTCCCCTTATTTAACCCTAATGCTTATTTAGCTGGGACATTGTCGTGGCAGTGTAGTGAAATTGTGATGTTAAGATCAAGGACATAATGTCATTTCTTATTACTATCATTGAAAGGAACTCCTTTTACAGAAAAAAAAATTTGAGAAATGAGATTGATTTTGTGGAACGGAGGGAGTATTAAATACACATATGCACGTGTATGTATCTAGTAAACCTACATATGGATATGTTACCAGATAATTTTATTGAAGATTGATTTGGGAACTTTGTTTTTGGCAGGTTCAAACTGAAGAAGAGAGGCTAAGGTACCTTGAGTTTGTTCAAGTTGCGGCTCTCCACATTGTCATGAGTGCCTTAAAATTATATGGTTATGCAAAAGATAATTCAGGGCCCCTGAAGAATGGGGTTCAGACTGTTGAGGGAACTGTTAAGAGTGTCGTTGGCCCTGTCTATGAAAAGTACCATGACGTTCCCATTGAACTTCTCAAGTTGATGGACCGCAAGGTGAGTCATGCTTTTATGAAACCCACATCTATATGGAATTTACTTTGTGGTTTACTTTTGTCTTTAGCGATAACTAAATTTTGAATCTTTCTTTCATGTTAGAGATTGAATAGAACTAGTCTAGTTCTGACAATGAGAAAATATATTTCGAGGCTTGTGTTGACATTAGAGCTTTGACTCAATTCTGAACAAAAATATCATAGTTTAGGTCTAGGTATTTGATAGCCTGTGCCTGTGCCTGTGCCTGTGCCTTTGTAGTGGAAGTTGTGAGTTATGTCTTCCATAACTTATCAATCATAAAGGTAAATAATATCAATTGCAAGTATCACATAATCTCTTCTGTGATATTATTTGTATTGAAATGTTTTATTCTAACTTATCTAAAAAAAATATTACCCTTACTCATTATAATGGCTTTGTTGATTGTTAGGGGTTTCTGATTTGGATTTATTAGATAATGTTTTGCCAAAGTAGTCTTAGATGGTGGTTCAATAGTTAAGTCCTAAACATCTCTGGGTATCCATTCTACAAATGAACTTTTTCTTAGTTCAATTTTCTGCCTGTCATGGACCATCTCTGTTGCAAAATATAGGAGCACTATTAACTTTAAAATGTGGACTTTAACATTTTTAAATTTAAAATAAATGAAATAAAATTACTTTAATTAATTTAAGTATAATTAATACAATGGTGAAAATCTTGAGTATTTGAAAAGTACTATTACTTGCAAAAAAAAATAAATTCAAAGCAGACAGATTGATGTTAATTTGAAATTGAAAATGTTCAAAATCAACATTTAAAACTCAATAATGCTCTTATATTTTGAAATAGATGTAATATATGCAAATTTGGTGTACCTGAAAATTTACGTTTGTAACTCTTTTCGAATGAAAAGTATAGTTTAGTTCTTGTTTATCATGATATGAACTTTTAATAGGAAACGAGATAAGTAGGAATGCATATGGTAAATAAGAGTGTATAAATACTTTGTTTCTTTAAACGTGCAATTGACACTGAGGTATCTGATTCCACACTTCTGCACATTTCCATGTAGTATACTGATGATGCCACATTGTAATTTAATGTGTCTGTTTTGTTTTATTCTGGACCCACATAATATATGTACTGTTTCTTGTATCGTTGCAGGTTGAGGAGTCTATACACAAGTTGGACAATCGTGTCCCCCCTGTTGTGAAACAAGTATCAACCCGAGCCCTGTCCGCAGCTCAGAACGCTCCTGCAGTCGCTCGAGCTGTGGTATCTGAAGTAAAGAATGTCAACGTGGTGGAAACGGCCTCAGGACTTGCAAAAACTGCGTACACCAAGTATGAGCCAGTGGCAGAGCAGTATGCTGCCTCAGCTTGGCAATCCCTTAATAAGCTTCCACTCTTTCCTCAAGTGGCTCAGGTTGTTGTCCCAAAAGCAGCTTACTGCTCTGAGATGTACAATGTAACCGTTCAGCGTACAGCAGAGCAAGGCTATAAGGTCTCTTCTTATCTCCCTTTGGTGCCAACCGAGAAAATCGCTAAGGTTTTTAGCGCTAGTAATGCAGAAACTGAGAAGTTTGTTCCTATTGGAGGAAAAGATGGGGTTGCTGCATGCTAATGCGTCACGCTTGCCTGTTTATTTGCGACGTGACGATGGAGATAATGGGCATGTTTGGTAGCTGTGGTGATAACTTACCATACCGTGTTTTTTAGTTTAAATTCAAGTTGTTTTTGTTAAAGTTGAATTTAAGTTGCAAATTTAGTTTTTTAAATTTAAATTTAATTTGTCACAGTCTACTAAATATGACATTTTACTGCGAATGAAAATCATAATTTTTTAACGTTGTTATCAAACGAGCACAATATGTTTACTTGCTGTTTTTGTTGAAACGGTTTGTTTTAAGAATTTCTTTTAGCTGCCTTTTTTTTTTTTTTTTAATAAATTGATTGTTTTGAAAATTGAATGTTCTTTTCTTGTGAAAAGCTTGATGACAGTGATTTCTAGTATTATGATGGTATTTTGTGGATTTAAAAAGTTAGGCACTTGCCTTCACAATTTATGGAGGCAAATAATGTTGTAGCCCTAATTTTAAAATTTTTTTTTTGAATAAATTTATAATTAAATCTGACAATTTGTTGTTCATTTGCTTATGAAATACGATAAATATATATTTATGCACATACTTATTATATATATAATAATTTTTTTGATATTTTAAATATTAAATAATATTGTCATAGTTTGAATTTCTAACATCTTTATTAGAGGAACGGAGTAGCAACCAATTGAATTATGACTTTTTAAACAACCGAATAAATGTGGTCAGGTTGTTGAGTCAGAGGAATCACATTGTTTTCATAATATTGCAAAAGTAATAAAGGAGAGTTTTGTTTGGAGTTCAATATTGACTTATTTAAAATTTAATTTAAATTTGATAAATATAGCTCATTAAGGTCCACGAATATTAAATATTTTAAATTATTTATGAAAAAATTTAAATTTGTTTAATTAAAAGTTCGATAAAAAAAGTTCGTTTGATTAACTGAGTCGAGTTTAATAAAAAAAAATTATTACTTTAGGTTAAAATGTATTTTTGGCTTTGTGTTTTTGCTACTTTTAGAAAATAAACTATGTTAAAAAAATTTTAAATCAAACCTCAATATTAATATATTTTTAGAAATTGAATCTTTCGGTGAGTTAAAATTTAATTTTTGTCTAAAAGTTCAAAATTTTTGCTAGATGAAAGGCAAAAAGAGTATTTGAACAGAGTTAGAGAACATAATTTATCGTGAGATTGATCAAATTAAATATGTTTTTAGTGTAAAATTATCGTAGTACTATTAAAAGACAAATATATCTCTCAAAAAATTCACATTGCCATTAAATTTTTAATTTTTTGGCGAAAATTGAATTTTAACTCATAAAAAATTTAATTTTTAAAAATATATGAAAATTAATGTTCAATTAAATTTATTTTTTTTTGTCATAATTTAATATCTAAAAATTATAAAGACACAAAATTAAAAATACATTTTAAGCCTTTGAAATAAGTCAACGGGGGCTCAAACCCACGACAACAAGGCTTAGAGCCTTGCGCTTTACCGACTGAGTTAGATGGGCTTGTTTGTTATAAGTCTAGCATAAATGATAATAAAATATTATTTCCACTTCAAAATACTTTTAAAAATAATAATTTATAATTTTGACACTTTTTTGATAATTTTTAAGGCGTTTTGAAAACATATGTATATATTATATTTTTTTTATGTGTTTACATTCTTAATATATTTGTATATCATATTTTTTAATATAATAAAAACAAACACACACACACATACACATATATATAAAATATATTTTTAACCTCATTTTCAGTTTAATAACTAAACACCGGAAAATAAAGTATTTTTTCAAAAAATAATTTCTCAAAAAAATGTTTACCAAAAAGTATATTATTGTAAATTAACATAAAAAGTATTTTAATATTTTGATGTGGTAATTCCTATGATAAAAATTTATTTTTTTTGCAGATAAAAATTTGACTATAGTCTAATAATAAGAATGTTCACATATTATACTGATATATATACTATAAAATACTAGTAGTTGTTAAAATTTAAAAGAAAAAATATTAATAAAATTTGGAATATATATAGTTTAATATAAAAAAATACTAAATTATTTATATATTATGTAAATACATTCAATTTAAAAAAAATTAAAATGAGAGAGATAAAAAAAAATTGTTATGAGAAAATGAGGGGAAAAGGCAACAACAATTGGAGCATTTTTTAGAAAATGATATTCAAAATTTTAAATTTCTCAAAAATAATAAAAAATTCATTGGTTGAAAATAATTTTATATAACTGCATTTTTCATAATATATGAATATATCAATCAAATAAAAATCTAAAACATATTTTCCAAAAAACAGTACAAGCAAATAAGCAGCCATAAATTAGACCCGGCAACACAAACCGAATTTCCTCTAGACGGACCCGCCCAATTTTCAGTTATCCAAATTCCAGATATTCAATCCGGTTCTCCATCTACTCGTTCAACCCGAACAGAAAACTGAGGGAGGAAGAAATGACCACAAGCTTGAAGCTTCCTATGGCGTCTTCAATCTCTTGTTGTTCCTCATCCATATCCCCTAAACGACACAGTTTCAGGCCTCGTTATTCACCAGGTATTTCAAACAGTGCAAAAATTCCAATGCCTCCGGTGAACCCTAACGACCCGTTCTTATCCAAGCTCGCCTCCGTGGCTGCAACTTCACCGGAGAAGCTCCTTAATCAGCCGTCAAATTCTGATACGCCGCCGTATTTGGACATCTTCGAGTACCCCACGCTCATGGCTACCCCTGCTCAGGTGCAGTTTTCTTCATTTCTTAGCCATAAATAATCTTATGATGATATAGATATAAACATTATGTAAAATTTTGTAGAATTATTAAGTGAAAAATATATTGCTAATTAATCATTATAGACTTTTTAGTCCTATATAAGGGATAAATTGATTTTTTAATGTCAATATTCTGAATCCTAAATTGAAAATTGATACTCCCTATAGTTTATCTGAGTGTTCTAAAAAAGAAGAAATTTTGTAGTTAGTAGTACTTTTAAGATAGTTTACGGCAGTTTTCTAAAACTTGGGCAGTTTTCTAAAACTTGGGCTAGGCGGCTGCCTAGGAGTCCTCGTCACCAAAACGAGGCGAGAAGTTCAAAATCGGCCTAAAAACTCGAGTTGGACAATTAGGCGGGTTGGGCGGGTCAAACTTACAACGTAGTCAATTTTTTTTTTTGGCCTACCCACTTTTATTCCCTAAGTTATTTCTTTGATATTTTGTCATGACTAAAATCCATAATCAATCATCCCTTCTCAAATCAGCTCATCTTCTAAATTGACGATAACTAAAAACCTCAAAGTGCCAACAATGGGCAATCACTCCTTTAGATTTAGTTATATGATTCTCCATTCTTCTATTTGTTCTACATGCTATAGTAACTATTAATCTTCCTAAACATGTTAATTTTTTATTTTATTATTTTCACTTGCATACCTTGTATATTGTGTATAATAATGTCATATAAAAATACGAATACTAACTTACAATTTTTATATACAAAAAAAATATTTAAAAAATAAATATATAAACCGAGTTGAAAAACGCTTAGAAAAACGAGTACTCCTTGATTACTCACCCTAGGCGCTAGGCCCTCCCTCCGCCGAGTTGGTCTGCCCACCGAGTTTTACAACACTGGTTTACGGTATCACCATTTGTATCAAAACTGAATAAAGGTAACCAATCACAACAACTTTTAATTTAAGTTTTGTAAATTAACTTTAGAAAGTTAAAATACTTATTTTTTATTTTTTTTGGAAAGGGGAAATCCACAAAGGGATGGTATTTTTTCTGTCAAATCTTATTGTGTGACGCTACGGGCTGTATGGATTTTCCTTGGAAAAGCATATCGTGTGCTAGAGCCTTTTTTTCTTGGAAGGCTGTGCTGGGAAATTTTGGCTCAGGACCCTTTATCGCATAGAGATAGATTTGGTGAATTGTTGTTGTATGTGCAGAAAGGATTGGGAGTTGGTGGATAATTTGTTATTGCATTGTGCTTTTGTGATGCAAATAGGTTCTGGTGTTTTTAAATAATTTGGAGTTATTGGGTGATGCCAAAGGCGATCCTGGAATTGCTTGAAACATGGATGGGAGTTGGAATTTGGAAGGCTAAGAAAAGGTAATGGGAGATGGCCCTGCATTGTTTATTGTGGGTAGTTTGGCGGGAGAGGAATTCTTAGATTTTTGAAGGGAATGAGTGGTCTGTTGTGCAGATACAGTCTTAATTCTCGAGCCTCATGTATTTTTGGTTTAATGATTCTTGTCCAGATGCTCTTTGGTCCTTTGTATATTTTTTTGTCGGATTTTAGCCTGTTGATTGATTTAGTTGCTGGTCGTGTTCATACTTTTTGTGTGCTCCGAGAGTACTGCGATGGCTTCACATTTTGGTGCCTTTTTTAATGATAATGTTACTTATCAAAAGGAAAGCAAAAATACTTTATTCAAGATCGTATCAAGTAAAATTAAATGTATTGGATCTTTATTAAAACTTAGGTTCCACAAAATGACTCCAAAAAAGTCAAAATATATCTTCTTTTCTTTTCTTTTTTGGGAGTTTTGTTGTTGTTGAGTGGATATGGTAGTACTTTAGCTGCTTAGGATTATGCATTCGGAGAGATTGCTCAAAAGTGTAGCTGCAGGTCCATATGAATTTTAATACTCCATCGCATAATGTATAAGTATGCTGTATTAACTGAGCTTTAAACCAGCAAACCCTTTTTAGTAGTATTTACTAGTATAAGTTTTATCTGGTTTTAGATAATCATTCTCTTAACATCTCTTCTATTTTATATGTATGTAATCAAGTGGTAACCCTTTTCCTTGATTGAATTGAATTAGGTGGAAAGATCTGTTTCATATAATGAGCACAGGCCTAGGAGACCTCCACCAGACTTGCCGTCTTTGCTACTTCATGGCAGGATTGTTTACATTGGCATGCCGGTAACTGTTGTTCATTTTTTATTATATGTGATTTTTGGGTGCCGCTGTCTCAGGGTATAAATAGTTAAAATTGAAATATAGGAGGTGGAGTATGTCTCTTTCACTGTTATTGATTAGTCAGTTGTGTTTCCAACTAAAGCATAACTTGGATTATTTATAATGGGTATTAACGTCAAGTAATAATGTATTCATGTTCTAAGCTACTTTTTCTGAATAGTAGTCAAGGGTTTAAGTGTTCATACTTTCAATTTAGGATAATGAAGTATTGAAGAATGAGTCGGACTTGTAATAGTGAAATATTTATTCAGTTTAAGACAAGTGGTCTTTGTGTAAATAGTAGTTCTTACCTTTTGTAGTTAGGTAGTTGTACTGTACACATAATTATACTGTATAAATCAACTACGTAGCTAGTTTGGGAAGTTAATGTGAATCATTTCCAAAATATATTTCTCTCTTGAAAGTTGCGCTTGCATCCGACTTCCGTGCACATTTTCTGCTACTGATAAATCTCTCAGTCTGGTATGAATTTGGAAAATATATTGCAGTGAGGAAATTAAAAAAAAAGGCAAAAAAATAAAGGAAAAGATCTTAGCTTAATTACAACTGAATTGGACTATTTATATCTACAGGAACAAATAGATGCAAAACTATATGTAACTATATCCTAACTGACTATAACTACCAGTGCATGCACGCGTACTTACACGAATTACAGTAAGTTATAACTATTTTAACTACCAAGGTTAACTTATTACGTCGTTGCTGTTCTCCAGTTTGTTCACTTAGCTTGCTGCATTAGACTTTATTGTTGCAAGAATGGACTGTTCGATACCTCAATACTTTCACATTATTGATCTTTTATAGATATCAATTAATTTTCCAAAAGCATAGACAATTTGTTTTGCATTTCTGGGATTTTCACCCTACAATATTGGGTTCTGTATCAGTTGCTTTGTGATAGATGTAGTTTTGGGGGTATAATTAAATATCAAAGACTTCTGTAATTTTGTTGTTTGCTAAATGTCAATTCTCTTCAATAAAATTTGTATAAAGTATAAACTTCCTATTAAATAGACAAGTGTGTTTTTGTCAGTTGGTGCCAGCAGTGACAGAGCTCGTGATTGCTGAATTGATGTATCTGCAGTGGATGGATCCCAAAGAGCCAATATATCTTTATATAAATTCTACAGGAACTACCCGAGATGATGGTGAAACTGTATGTCTTACCATTTGTTAAAGATTATGTGCGTAAATCTCTGGGTGTTTGCAATTTTGCATCATATGTATTTTTAGCATAATCATACTTGAAGACAATTGTTGTTCAATGCTTAGTTCAAATATTCTATGTAGGTTCAATTTGACTGTATTACTGATTGACTCTTAGGGACATCTTAAGAAAAATGACAGTTTTTATACGCAAGTGTTCCATTACAATTTTTAATTAGAAGGAAAGTGTTCTTAAAACAATTTTTTTTTATAAATGGTGTAAAATTTCGTCTATAGTTACAATGAATTAGTGATACCTTAAGAAAAATGACCCTTTTTTTATAACTAAGTGTCCTATTACAACTTTTACATAGAAGGAAAGTGTTTTTAAAACTTTTTTTTTTCTTCTTAGAAATGGTGTAAAATTTCATATATATTTATAATGAAATGATAAATTAGAATATCATAATGTTCTATGGTACTACTCCCGCCATTCCTTTTTAATTGATGTTTTAGGAGTGAGTACAGGGATTAAGGAGTGTAGTTGATGCTCTAGAAATTTGATAAAAGTAGATATGAAATATCAATATTATCCTAGGAGAGAGAAAGATGAAATTTATTTCATTGAACTAACTTTGTTGGTAAAGATGAGAGAGAAATAAAAGCATAAGTGTAATATAGGAAACTATGTAATAAATCTCCCTTGAAATCTATAAACAACACTTAGTAAGGAACCAAATTTTTTTATCTAGAAAGATGCGTAAAAAGGAATGGAGGGAGTAAAATACAAACCTATCTAATTTTGGAACATGCCGAAAAGGAACAACTATCTCTAATTTGGAACATAGGAATAGTTTAAAACACTTGTACCCCATTCCTTATGCAATAGGAAGCAAATTAAAGTCCTGTTATATAGTTGTCTTTCTGAAACTATATGCCTAAGATGTTTACTTAACTAGGAAGAGAGGGGTATATCGTCACTCCAATAAAATCACTGTGTAAATTCAGCTGTCATTACACCAGTTGTGGTAATTTCTTTTGTCCTTGAATTATGTATCATTTGCTAAAACTTCTCCATTGCATGTTGTTTGCGGCCGTTACCTTTTTCATTAGACAAACATGGTGCTTGGACCTATTTTTGTTTCCCTTAGTATATTCCAATGCTAACTTCTGATCACATTTCCAATGCTAACTTCTGATCACATTTCCAATGCTTAGATATACCTTTTATGCCATTCCCAATGGTATTCTTACATTTCAGTAGAATTAAGCCCCTTTTGGTCTTACATACACACTTTAAAATGGTCATATTCAGGTCGGGATGGAGACTGAGGGTTTTGCAATTTATGATGCCATGATGCAGTTAAAGAATGAGGTGAATTTCTTCTGTTCAATGTTTATTTCTTGAAATCTTTTTTATATCCATTGTATATTGGTGGCACCCACTTGGTGCCTCTATGACTGTCTTACTTATCAGAAAAAAGGAAAAAAATAAAAAAATATTACTACGAGGGACTCAATGTTCAAGCGTTTTGGTCATTTCAATACTTTTACTCTTATTTTTGACTTTTTCTGAAACTTGCCGTTGTACTTGGGTTTCTCACTCCCTGCTATAAATATTCATATACAGATACATACAGTGGCAGTTGGAGCTGCTATCGGTCATGCATGTCTATTACTTGCTTCAGGATCTAAGGGTAAAAGGTTTATGATGCCACATGCCAAAGGTATGATGTAGGGTGCCATATGAGTCGCAATTATGGTTTCCGTTGTTCTAAACTATTTTTAATTAATGTTCCTTATAACGATTTCAAGGGCTAACTTAATATTGTTCAGCCATGATACAGCAGCCCCGTGTCCCATCATCTGGGTTAATGCCGGCCAGTGATGTGCTTATTCGTGCAAAGGAGGTTAGTCCTAATTTTAATTTCAGAAAAGGTTAAAAGGAAAAATTGTTAGGGAAATGCTGTGGATGGACTTGTATTTTGTGCTTTGATGTATGAGGATTTTCAGTTCTATTTCAGTTTCTTGTATAGTTAATTGGTTTAGAAGAAGGAAATCTATTCATTAGTAAAAATAATTACTAGTCCTTCATATAAGAACAAATTTTCTCTTCTATGCATGCAAAAGTCTTTTCACCTAATGAAGTTTAAAGGCATCTGGAGGTAGAACAATAGTTACAGAGCTTCCTGCTCTTGTTTCTGGGCCATCTGAAGACAAAAATGTCATTCCTGTATATTTAAATTGTAGGAGTACATTATCATGCACCCTATTGGTTTGAAAATTTATTTCTGGCACCCTGATTTTTCTCTCCTTGGGATGCGGCTGGTTCATACCAGTAAGGCTTGTATTGAAAAGTGACCAAAGTTGTTACCTCTCACCCCCATATTATGATGAAAAATTACCTTTTTCCCTGGTAAATAAAATCTGAAAAAATGGAAGTTGTACTATTGTTAACCGAACCCCCGTTCTACGGCTCATTCGAGCTACATCCTGATACATACATCTACTTATAATTTGTTTCTGATGGTTTTGAAGACTGATTTAATTGCTTTTGCAGGTTATAATAAACAGGGACACCCTGGTCAGCCTCCTGGCCAAGCACACTGGGAATGTGAGTACCAAGTATATTATATTACACATCAAAATAGTATTTGCTTTTTAATTACGTAAGGGAAGATGAGAGTACACTCATTATATGATTTGATCTTCCTACCAGTCAATAGATAATGTCACTGATGTGATGAGAAGACCGTTTTATATGGACTCCACAAGAGCTAAAGAATTTGGTGTCATTGATAAGGTTATTCTTTAATCTCCGACATGCTTTGCTTTTTGCACTTTTGATACTTTTGTGGGCTGAATTTTGAGTATTTTGGGCTTCAGATACTGTGGCGTGGTCAGGAAAAGATAATGGCAGATGCAGCCCCACCAGAGGAATGGGACAAGAATGCAGGAATCAAAATGCTGGATGCAGTTTAATTTGTTTCCGTGAATGGGATACAGTGTAAGTATGTATTCATCTTAAATTATTCCCCTAACAGATAGTATGTACTTGCGTTCTCTAAATGAAATTACTAGAGAAACTATATTTGCACTAGAAAGAGAATGCGCTAAAGCTTTAGCAAATGGCTTTTGATTTGTACACTATCGTGGAAACTTTTGTATGTAAAAAAAACAAATAGGCTTGGATATATGTTGGGGATGATTTTTATTTAATGGAAACCTTTTCGTATCTGAATTCAGAGGAAAAGCATATGCAATGAACTTTGACCTTCATGTGCAATGCTTCTGGAATCTAGATCCTCTTGCATACTACAGGAAAGACTGATACTTAAGCTTGGCCGTTAAATGCCACTGCTCTGAAAATCACTAGGCAGACGTAGTTTTCTGGTGGGGCATCTGATAAAGTGAAATTAGTCACTGATAATTTGACGTAAAGTGAATTGATGTCAAGGTCACAACTTGAACAGTATGTGATATGGTACCTTTTGTTTTGTAACTGAGACCTTATTTTTGGAGTGTCCCAAAATAAGAGAGAAATTCTTGGTTTCACAGGGAAGCTGATTTTGTTTGATTAGTCTAGATGTACCAATTTAATACTTCATTTGAGGTACCAATGATGTCATTATTTCTTTCGTGGTTTAACTATTGACGTTTTTTACATGAGTAAATGCTATAAGTAGTCTACTCATGCAATAACAACACAACGGTTTTGTTACCCGTTTGGGAACCATAGTATTACTCATGTTTTTAAATCCTAATGGATGAATATTGATATAACAAATCATAATTTACAAATTTTATGGTTGTATGTTTTTTGGTAGTAAGCCTGTCGAGTGTTCCCAAGAGTGTGATAAAATAATTATGTATCTTCCAATTTTTTCTCTATTGAAGTGTGTGAATAACAACTCTTGTGATCCACTTGCAATAATCATTGCAAGTGAATAGAAGTTTATTCTAATTGGGCCAATTGGCCATGCTATGCTATGCTATGCTGATGTTGTTGCAGGATTCTCAACTAGGTATACCAAACGTGGCTGGTAGACATGTTGAAAGATACGATAACGAGCTGAAGTTAGATTATATGGAGTATGTGCGAACTACCACTGATAAAAGCATTGAAATCGCAGGAAGGAGCAGTTATTGGTAATTTCATTTCAACAAGCTTCTTATATTAAAGAAGAATATGAACTATGGCTCCTGACCTATATCATAATTACGAAACTGGGATACTATACGAGCATATGGATCTTTTGAGTTGTAAAATACTCGCGTCATGTTCATCTTTTGTTAAACTTAGTTATAGCAAAAGTAGTTATTCTGTCAAGTTGTGATGTTTCTGGCTTACCTTTTGTTGTATGCATCTCCAGAAATCCAATTTGGATGGATTAGTTTAATCTTGAGCGCTCACCTTTATTTATTGCATTTAGATATTTTATTTATGAATTGTGTGAGCTAGCAAATGCGTATGCAATCGTGTGATTTTCTTGTAGCAACGGATATAGGTAATTTCCTCTCAAGTCCTTGTGCTAGTAAATGCATCTTTCTAAAATTATGAAATGTGGACAAATTAGTTCCAAAAATAAGGGAGGCAATTGATTCAATCGACGGAATTTTTTCCTGCTATTTCGGAAACTTAGATTTATTAGGGTAGGGCTATGACTATAATCGAAATGATTCGGATTTGATTTGAATTTGTTTGATTAAAATTTTGATTTTGAAATATTAATGAATAGAAATATAAGCACATTATAAAGTTCGATTGATTATTCAAGTCTTATTATATGTTTGAAAACTTCAAAATCATTCGGGAATTGAAGAGTAATTACTCATGACATGGCGTGTAATTTTTTTCTTTTATTTATGTTTTGGAATTGCCATTGTTTTAAAACGAAAATAATATTAAATAAAATATTTTTATTACCAACAGAAAAGTGAAAAAGAAGAAAAGCATGTGCCTGTCAACATTGTTACACTATTAAACTTTTCTCATTAAACATGTTTTTGTTTTATTTTTGTGTTTACTTTTCCCATAGAGTATGCACCAACTCTCCAGTCCTCAGAGTCGTGACAAGCAAAGAAGAGAATCAGAACATATCAATTTCATGAAAGTTTTAAAAGGGAATATCTAGGTGGGGCCCTTGGAACAAATTCCTTGTTTGGCAGATAGGACCACTTTTGCTATTATTGGATTTAAATTTAATAGGTTTGATGGAGCCCTTTATTGACCCCAAACATGTCATACCAAACAATTTAATACTCTACCACTATTGGGACTTATATATATAATAATAATAATATTGGGGATTCATATTCTTCACCAATTCTTTAGGAAAAGACATTCAATAGTGCATAGCATGTGAAGGGTCTTCAATTTTTAATATGCTTTCGTATTGTAAAAATTTACATTAGGGGGCAATTATATATACATACACAAGTAACATCGCATGTACAAGCAATCAACTTTGATAGTGATTTTGTAGCTAGATCGGTTGCCATATAGTGTAGGATAAAATATCAACTCCATGTCTTGTTATTTTGCTAGGTGAGTCATCCAATTATTTAAAATTTACTATGTGGTCACGAGTTTGATTAGATGGTCCGAAATTTAACATTTGTGAAATAAAAATAAGACATTATCAAATGTGAATATGTTGTTATGGATTTAAATTCACAATTACATATCACGTCTTCAAATTATCTCCGAAATTTTAAGACCAGTTTGCTCATTATGGTGAATTAATGATAATTTGAGGGACCTTTTTTTTTTTCTTTCTTTTTTATCTCTTTCTCCTTTTTTTTTTTTTTTTTTATACAATTGATAATTATGAAACGCTAATTGTGGTGAGGTCACTCGACACCATAAGAGTCACGTAACCTTGGATACTCAATACAAGACGTTTATCTCAACATATCATTTGAGGTTTTTTTTTTTTTAATTTTATAATCGATGGTAGCTAACTAAACGATACTGACTGATAGTTCTGTGGTAATCGACGGTAGTCGACAATTCATCA
>JAUMHB010039432.1:0-19089 GCA_032359685.1 Pittosporum tobira | reverse complement strand
CCGCTGTGTAATTCGTTGTGAGACCGATCCTTGTAATATAACAGGGTGAGTTGCCTAATATTGGCTTCTCAATATCTCTAGTTAATTTTTGACGACCAGATTTCCACGAGATTTGGAGGTGAAAATTTGGGGGCGTCACAGCCTAGTTGTCCATCATGGCAGAGGTCAGCACTAACTGGCTGGTCGCCTTGATCGCCCGTCATGGTAGTGGCCTGCAGTGATTGGGCGGTCGAGCCATATGGTAGTTGACCAAGTCAACCATTGACTGGTTGACTGGTCAGTCCCTTCTCCCTCGCCTCTGGTCGCCCGACTAGCTGACTAATCGGGCCGCCTATATGGCAGTGGCTAGCAATGAATGGGCGATCCGGCTAAATAATAGTTGGCCAAGTCAACCATTGACTGGTTGGCTAGTCAACCCATCTTCCTCGTTTCCGACAGCCTGACCAACAGGCTGGCCGGTCGGCCAACCTGGTAGTCATCGACAGTGGGCTTCCATGGCCACACACACACACACATATACACACATTGGACCAAAGGGTAAACTCGATTTTGTAGCAAATGGATTAATAGAACATCGAATTTCATCATCCCCGTGACCTGAAACCTTAAGAATAGGAAGGTTATGTTCATCGTCCTCGGTTCCAACCAAGAAGCCATCACCGGCGGCCACAAGCTCGTCGGCAAATTCAAACAGGCTTTAAAACAGCATGGAAACTTGATTTAAAGGTACCAAAATGATCCTTGCAACTATAGGAATCCATTGGACCCTTCAATCGACTCAAACACATCCGACCTGAGCCCAAAGTTCCGATCTTTGGTCAAGAACACGCCGGAAAATAAGGCGACTGTAAATCGGCCTTGTTCTGCTCAATTCTTGACCATTTTGATTGATTGAAAGCTCAAATCGATTCTAAGAACGTCTTAGATACTATTCTAATCATCAAACTAATCTAAACAACAGCAAAATCGAGCCTTCAAATTTTGCATACCTCCGTCAAGAATAAAAATTCCCTACAGTGCTATGCGACTCGTGTGGTGGATTAGGGTTGGTTTGTTCATGTTATAAAGACCACTTGCAACGTCTAACAACATTGCACAATGCAAGAAAGGGATTGATGCTTGGTTTGGGCAAGTTCAGAACCTGCAGAGGAGTTTGGGGGTAAAGTGACAAAGAGAGAAAAAGGGAAGGGGAAAAAGAAAAAGAAAAAAGAATGGGACAATGGGAAAAAGACAAAATTTTGGGGCCTGTGCGTTAGTGGGCCCCACCTGGTCAACTTAGCTAAAAAATTTAAATTTTAAAATATTGTTTTGTCTCGATTCGCGAATAAATTAATTTATTAATTAAATAATTAATTAAAAAGTCAAAAATCACAAAATATAATATTATACTCTATTCCTATGTTTTGGCACACTCCGATTCCAACGGCACTATCTATTTTCCCAAATGACACTCTGATCAAAAAGTCAACCCAGGACTAGGTCAAATCAAAAATCCAACAGCATTTTGATTTACTATTTTTCCGCGTTGATTCTAGATATTTGGTCGTTTTATGATTTTGAATACTTTTTGACTTTTTGGTCAAAATAAGCAAAATACACCTGGGGAATAACTTTTGTCAAAATAACCAAAATACCCTTGAGCATAACATTTGTCAAATGACCAAAATACCCTTGAGCATAACATTTATCAAATGACCAAAATGCCCTTGAGCATAATGTTCTTATTTTAATTCAATTTTCTATAATATAATGATGCAAAAAATAATTTTATCAAATAATTAATATAAAGGAGAAATTTATATTATAAATCGTTCACTAATAAATTCGGGTTCTCACAAGTAATACAATAAAATATAAATTAGTACTCTTAGGTGTATGGTATAATCCACCAAAAAAAAGGTTTAGAGAATAGTAATACTTCTCCTGTTTTAAAACACTTATGTTTCTTAAGTAAGTAAATTTGTGAAATCATAATATTTAACAATAATAATTGTTGAAAAATGTTGAGAAAAAAAGAAGATACTAAATGATAAAAGAGTTATGAATCGCGTTTACATCCACTTATTCCAAATTATAAATTCAAATTTAAAATAAATTTATTTTATTTTAATAGATATAAAAGTCATTGTTGTAAACTACATAAAACAAATTCTATTATGTTAAAATTTTACAAACTTATATTATAATTTTAATTTTTTAAATTAAATTTCTTAAAATTAAAAAAACAAAACAAAAGCAAAAGGACACGTGAGGCCAAGGAGCCCCGCCCCGAGTCCTAAACACTTCTTTCTCTTTTATAGAAAGAGGTATAGATTATTATAAAATGTATCTACATATAAAGATACCCACTCAAATAATAATAATAATAATAAATAAAGCCTTATAGGGAGAGAAACTAATGTGATAAATTATATCTAATGATAATAATATTTTCACTCACATATTAAAACACATAACTTAATTATATGTTAAAAAATTATTTATTACATCAATTTGTGTATACTTGTCATGCAATTGTTAACACATAAAAGATTACTCTCAACATCTTAAAAAGAAAGACACAAATTTTCAGGCACAAATTTTAAGACGTTCTAAAAGTACAATTACATATTACATTTGCTATGTGTTTTTATATTCTTAATATATTTGTATATTATAATTTCTATTATAGTGAAAACATAATGTATATCTAGATTTTTAGAATTTTTTAAAATATGCACTAAAAACTATAAAATAAAATAAAATAAAATAAAATAAAACCTTATAACTTCTTTTTCAATACACATATGTAGTACTTAAGAGTGTCGCATAGATATTCACACATCTTAAAGGAGTGTTCTGTCGCCTATGATATGTAGCGTTCAGGATTTTAATCCGAATAACCAAAGAACTAAAGAATCGTATGCTGGCAATGGTAGTGGTTTCAAAGACAGGAGATGACGCATGCTTCACAAGGAAGCTGGGAAATGGCATACTTATTGCATTTTCTCCCTTGGTAACATAAGATTTGAAAATTAATAAAAATTAAAGTCAATAATAAACAAAAATAAAATTAATTTATCTATAAAAAAAATTTAAGGATAAACTATTAACTAGATCTTTAAGTTACCATAGAGATTTTAAAAAATTATACTAAAGAAATAATAAATCTATTTTGATTGGGTCAATGGATACGTTAGTTAATAAAAAATAACCAATTTAATAACAATGAGTAAAATAAAACTCTACGAAAATTTAATTTAAATACTCCATCTATTTTATTTTATTTGTCATGGTTTCTATTTTGGTTGTTACCAATTTATTTGTCACTTTGCTTCAATGCACTATTTTTAATCAAATTTTTCTAACTATACACATATTTAATTAGTCAACTCATTCCATTAGAACTATTACTTATAAAAAATACGAAACTCATTACTTTCATCAAACAAAAAATATGAAACTCATTATTCTCATCAAATATTCTCTTTTTTCACTATACATGACAAAAAAATTTCATTGGTTCATCTATTATATCTATTATAAAAAATGAGAGGAAATTTTTGAAACTCTGTCATAGTAAATGACAAATACATATTACAAAAGAAAATTGAAGATAACTTTTGGTAACTTCTCTCATTTTTCATACTAATTTTTTTTTAAATTCTTATCTCGGACACGCATCTGCGTATGCTTTTTATTCTATTATTAATAAGGTAAGAAAATGGGGACGAAGAGAGTATATTATTTATTTTCTTAAACAAGAGTTATGATAAAAAAAAAATATTATATAACATATATATATATATATATATATTGAAAGTAAATAATTATTAAAAACCCTTACTTTGCAAGGAATAACAACCTAATACCCATACAAAAAAAAGAAAACAATTCAATTCTCATTACGAAATTGTAAACAAACATTGGCACGGTACATGGATTTACTCGAGGGTAATACCGGGGACTGTATCACATGTTGACTATATGTAGCAGAAAATGACATCTTCATCGATACTCAGCATAGAAAGTTTTCCACAAAGCCGCGTGGTTTCCTGACAATCTCAGTCGCCCTAATTAATTTAAGTCACCTTTTTCCTTTTTTCTTTCTTTCTTTTCTTATTAGATATCATTTCACTCGGCTCTCTCTCTCCCTTTCTCCTTTCCCAGCTCTTATTGCCTAACCTAAGCACGATCGATGCACGAGTACAACTACTCTTACCCTCCTCTCCTATAAATATACGTGCATCCATGCACCAAGTCAAATTATTTACTGATCCATTCCATACAATTACTCATCAGCTTACATATATACACATATATATTTATACAGAAATATATATATATATATATATATATATATATACAGATCTGCATATGGAGTATCGGCCACCGGGTTTTAGGTTTTACCCAACGGAGGAAGAGTTGGTTTCTTTCTATCTGCAAAAGAAGCTACTCAGTGATGGAAGTAGACAAGACCTGGACAGTGTTATACCTGTCCTCAATATTTATGAGTTTAGCCCATGGGACCTTCCAAGTATGTAAGAGCTAAGAACATATCTGCATATATGTTCTTCAATAAGTGTATTTTTTTTTTCTTTCTTTCTTTTTTTCCTCTTTTTTTTTTAAAGAAAACAGCAAAAGTTATTCATTTCTACATAACTTAAGATCTGCGGTATGGATCCAAGTTCATTACAAAGTCGATACACTTTTAATCATCTGCACATAAAATGTTGATTAGTATCTAAATTAACATCCATGCAGGCATACACAATCTTATCAAACACCTTCCTAACTCGCATGAAGCTTCCAACGCTAAGTTATACTTGACCAGTGCTGAAAAGAATGACGATTAGGTCATCAATTTGTGAAATGAGGTGATTGCCATTTTTTTCAGACGATCATTCATTCCCTTCCTCTCCTAGCTCCTCATCTTAATGGTTGCTGTCTACCATCTTTATTTCTTCATTTTTCTGATCGATGTAAGAACTTGGTTAATTCATGAATGATGACTTGATTGATCTCTCTTAAATTTACTTGAAGTTATAAGCAAATCTTCATCATTTTGTTCCTCCTCTCTCTCCTTTTTTATTTTGTGGAGATAATATTAAGATTATAAGCAGATCTGCATCATGTTTTCCCTACTTGATCTCTCACGATTTTTATTTTGTGTATATATATAGTGAAATCATAAGCAGATCTTCATCATGTTCTTCCTCCTCCCTCTCCTTTTTTATTTTGCGTAAGTGTTGGGATAGAGCTCAGTATGTAATCTATACTCCATATCACTCCACAAAAGAGACAATAATTCTGCCAAATTTGTGAATATCAAGAATAAAATTAATGATAAATGGGACTCTTTTGATGAAAATGACTAAAAAATCATTCAGATAAGAAGTCCGTAACTTTCGGAAACTAACTCTTAATTAAATAATTGATGTACCATATACAAGGGTTGGCCATGTGCATTTTCTTGACCTTAAATTAAAACCTAGCTGATTCTTTTAATTTGCAGAAACTTAGGAGTAATTAGTCTTATTAAATATTGGCGCAGATTATGCAGGAGAAATTTGTCATGCAGATAGCGAGCAATGGTTTTTCTTCATCCCTAGACAAACACGAGGACGAAGACCAAATCGTTTGACATCCTTGGGATATTGGAAAGCTACTGGATCTCCCGGCTTCGTTTATTCCTCCAACAACAGAATCATAGGTTCAAAGAGAACCATGGTTTTCTACGATGGTAGAGCTCCAAAAGGATCAAAGACCGAATGGAAGATGAACGAGTACAAGGCGGCCGCAGCCGTCGCCATTAATGAATCTGCCACAGGAGATCAAGGTCCTAATTCCTCCTTCCCGTCCTCAACTCCAAGTAGGGCAACTCCAAAGGTGATCACTCAATGCATATTACATCTCTTAACACCTAGACAACTTCAAATTATAAAGAAGACATGTGATATATTCCCAAGAACCTTATTGAATTTAAGTAATTAATTTTTAATATTTTTTAATTTAAAATTATGCAATTGTTTTATTATAATTAATATAATTATAAAAATTTTGAACTACTTCAAATATACCATAAGTTGTTAAAAAAATTCTTCAAAACGTTGACTTTTTTTTTGTATTTTTTGCACTTGCATACCTTTTAATTAGTAATCTTTTGCCAAATTTTGGATAAATATATGTAGTAAGCTTGGAAAGGCCGGAGTAATTTATTCTGGGGAATTTTATTATGAATCCTTTGTCGTGCTCAATTTTTCCCAATAGATTCAGTTCTAGACTCAATTCTTCGTCCCAAGAATATCAGTTGTGTCATGTTTGACCATCACAAGTTCAGCTAAAGAAGTCATACAAGTTAATTTATTGCTTTGGATATGGGCTTGTTTGGTAGGAGTTAATAAACAACGATTTTCAACTTAAATTTAATTTTAAATTTTTGTTAAAGTTGAAACCTATCATATTCATATATATATATTTTTAAAAATTGCATTTGAGTTTCATCTTCTCTAATTACTCAACAAGTTCTATAAAACAAGCATATAGAAGTTCAGTTTAGGCATCATAAAAAGTTCAATCAATTCTGTTATAAGGTACGTAGGGTATTAGAATTCATCGATATAGGGATTTGTCTTATATCATTTGAAGTTGTAAATCGACCCAAATTTGAATCAACTTAAAATACTAATATTGCATTTGGTTCTCATTTATTAAGTAAAATGAATGGAATGAAATTTTATATTGAAATTGAATGGTGATTGAAATAAAATGTATTGTTAGTCTTAAAATTTTGTTTAAAAATGAAGAGGGTGAGGGAATTAAAAGTTAATGCTTATTCATCTTGAAAATGTGGATTTCATCGTTTTCATTTATTCTCTCATTTTTAACTTAAATTATGTTACTAGTTAACTATTTCATTTCAACCATTACTCATTTTTAATATAAAATTTTATTCTATTTTTATGAAAAGAATGTGAACCAAAAGCAACATAATGACATAATGGTAAGAAGTAAGGACTCAGTAATCAATCTTATCCTGACCTAGCTAGCTGGCACGATACAAACCCTAAATAAAGGGTAGAATTTACTGGCAAAATTTATATACAGATTTATATGTATTGTACTCAATAATCAGACTTATCCTCTCCCTCTCATGCATTGAACAACGATTTATATATTGTTGTAGATTGATTCTAATTTATTAATTCATTTTATTTTCTCATGTTGTTTATATATGCAGTTCAGGCAAGAACTAAGCGTGTGTCGAGTGTACAAAAACTCGAAATGCCTGCGTTCATTCGACAGAAGACCATCTGCAGAGGCGATACAGAAGGGACCCACAGCACTTGATCCTCATGTTCCTAATCATGAGGCTACAACAACCTCCTCTGCCTCTGCTCATCAAAATCAAAATGGTAGCTCACCATTAATGGTGGAGAAGACAAGCTCATCACCAGCAGATGATAATAATACCTCATTCCCAGGAGGAGACCATAGTAATGAAAATATTAATAATCTGTATAGTGATTTACCAATGTGGGAATGGGAGTGGGAATGGAATCAGCCATGTAATTGGAGTAATCAAGATCATTTATGAGAAATAATATTTATTCGTTCTTAAATATGATTTGTTTGTAGTATGTTGGGACTAATCCGACAATTAACCAAGTTCAAACTTCGCTTTCAGCTCAGCACACATCAACTAGGGTGTGCTTTCCTAAAACATGGGCAACTTAAGGGGTTTGTTTCCTCGTTCTCCTCTCCGATGCTTAAGTTAGTGGAGATTAAGAAAATAATCTGAGTATTAAGATGGAGGGGGGAGGTTTACCATGTGTTTTTAGGGTATTTTTGTAAAGTTTTGGCTCCTCTTCTGTTTGGAGTGGGATCCCCTGATTTGTGAAATGAGGTGGTATTTGTAGAATTTGCCTTAACCCACAGTTCGATAAAGTAGGCATTGTGCCCCTTCTTTGAGTTGATAGGGCTGTCAGGGTTAAGCGGCTGATTAGACACCGTCTTGGAACTTGTTTATGGCCTTTGGGCCGCTGGACCCGAAACAGGTTGAGTTTAGCCCAATCGATGGGATGGATTGAGCCTACTAGCTGGGAAGACCTGGGCCCAAGGCGCATAGTTTGAAAGTTCTTGACGGTATTGGTCCGGCCTGACAGAGATGGACGCCGACTCCTTCCGAAGGCCGAGAGCCAGGCTCGGTCCTTGTTGGGCGAGACGAATCGCTAGGTTTTGAGAGTGAACGATCGTATGAGTTGTAATGTAGGATGCCACATTACACCGATTAGAGCTAAGGTGAAAAGCGTAACCCTAATTTGAAACGATCTCCGTCACAGTATAAAATTCAAAAACTAACGTTTTCATTTATTTCTATAGAGAAACAATTATGTCCATATATGAGAGCTAAGAACTGGTTTTGAATTTTTATTATTGTCTCATCTCTATTCCATTTCCATATTCCTCTAATTAATGTTTGGACATAATGACAATCATGAGATTATGTGTTAGGGTTTGTTCTTTGGATTCCTTTTATAAGTTACTTAATCAAATTAATATGCTACCATATAAGAGCAAAATAATTGTGAATTTTAGAATATAATATAAGAACAAAATAAATTTTATGACACACACAAAGGGTTGGATCTAAAATAATCATAATTATACTATATATATATATATATATATATATATATATACACGTGTACCATATTGGGACTGAGGGCCACAAAACCGTTAGATTATTGTTTTTTACAACTAAAACCCCTTGCCAACACTGGAACCAATACCAATCGGTTTTCTTGCTCTCCCCTAGGATAAATGGTCACAATCTGTCACATGATCTTACTGGTTTAAGAAGAGATCGCTGCACAAACGAATGTAGTATTTTGCAAAAACGCAGTGAGATGCAAAAATACTCTTACCGATTTGTCTCGCAATTTTTGTGCGATTAATAAGGATAAAATCGGAAGCTTAATTATTCCTCGCACAGAGGTTCTGTGAACATGCACATTCTTTTGTGCATCGAAATAAACGGTCTGATGATTAACAGCCAACCAATCTTGCCTTGGACGCATGAGGTTAATTGGCCATATTTTGGCAACTAATTAAGCCCTCTATGGCTGTGTATTGCATCCCTATCCTTATATTTTGTGTCAGCTGTTACATCATCAGTCCATCAGCATCAGCAGATTGCTGAGACTCCTTGTCTCTTTCTTTCGTGTGCACATGCAGATATGGTCAAAAATTTAGAATATCACGGCAAAATATTATAGCAAGCAGTCAAGCACTCTCGAAACGTCAAAACAAAATGCACCAAAATATCAAATTGAGAATCTCAAAGTCAATTGCTTTGTTTAGGATTGTCGATCTGGTGCATTTTCAAAATAGTTATTCAAAAGGGTACTGGCAGTAGACTACACCTATGGTATACTGAGTGCTTGACTAGGTGTACCCACATTCATATCTGGCTGTAGATTACACCTATGGTGCATGAACGTGTACGCAGTAAATAAGTAAAGAAAAGAATTACTTGTCAAAAAAGAATATAGGACAGAAACAGAAGCAACACACAACAGAAAAGGTATTAACTGTGGAATGAACTAGACTGCCCTATTGCATACGCTATACTGGATCACATTCATATTAGACGCATATTATATATTAATATATTAATTTCATATTATATATATTATATATTAATATACTAATTTCCTCTTGAAAAAAATGTCCCAAGTCAAAAAAAAATTCTAAAAAAATATCACAACATGTATATTAATAAAATTATACAGTTTTTATATATTCTTTGTGTGACTTGGCTTATCCAAATTCTGAGTGGAGAAAAATGAATTTTAGAACACATATTTACTCCTAATTCAATTATTCTTTTACATATCCCTCCCTCTGCACTATCTTTATCAAAAAAAATTTATAAAATCCCTCGAGACTTATATAATTATCTCTCATTATATAATTTTTATATGCATTTATTAAAATTTATTTTGCCCGTATAATTATAATTTTTTTATACAATATTTGTTATGAAATATCCAAAAATAAATATAAATAAAAATTCACATAAATAATCTATAAATAGATGCTTGTATACTGAATAAATATTGTTCTTAATGTTTAATTTTTTAATAATATACTGTAATATTTTAGAATAAAAATAATATTTAGTCTAATAACCTAATTATTATGTCGTACTTGATGTGATATGTTTCTTGGCTTATGTCGTATTTGATCTGATACGTCTCGTGACTCAAATGATAGGTAGTTTTTCTCCATAGTGCCTGCCATAACGACAAATTATATTGGACGAAAAAATATTACGCCATGGAATGACTGCTTGTGCTCTTATCGTTTGGAAGATCATATTATTTTGAGAATTTTATTTTTCATTTTTTATTTTTTTATAATGATGAAACTACAATCGTTATTTTTCATTTGTGCACATATAAATTATAAAGTACATGTAATATCTCACTAATAATCTTCTAGTAAACTAATTATAAATATCCTAAGAAAATTTATTGTCTTATAAAAAAAACGACTCTTGAAAGGAAATAACGCAATGACATTATTTTATCAAAAATTAATTGAAACGATGCAATTTTATTTACTTTGTGTTTTCTCAACTGAGAATAACACAATTTCTTCTCCCATTTTCACAAAATAAGTTATACACTCTTCCTCTAACAATGACCCACAAGCCACGGAATACAGATACATAGATACCCGGGGGACCAGTTTCACACCTAAGTTTTGAAATGGAAAAGTAGATGGAAAGAAAGGTATTAGGAGAGTAAAATCCTCCGATTTGAGGTCTGACAGCTTACTCGATTCCAAATTAATTGGAGCCTAAAATGGCTACCAGACACTGGAGAGAAACAAAAAAAAAAGAAGTAACTAGTGCTGCACCGTGCATCTGCAATTAAATATAATCATTCTGAGCAAAAAAGTCAACTTGAAAACAAGCAGGACTGTCTTAAAATAACCTCCAACGAAGGGAGTATAACTTTACATAGTGGAGAAGAATAGTGGACAAGAATTCTTCGGAGTGTTACTTTATACATTTGAGCTGCAGAAATCCCTATGAGACAAATATGACTTTGTAGGACTGACTTACATTTTTAGTCTTAATCACCACTCATCTTCAAGACTGGCACGATGAAAACACATGACGGTGCAGACAAATATGAAAAAGGACGTGAATTCAATTAACATAGCCCCTGTCTCAATCAAATCGGCATGCCTGAGTATAATAGGAATGGCCATACTCCCTACTGCCGAAGCCCCTGTTAAGAACTTAGCTGCATCTATCCATCTGCCAAAGAAAATGTCCCATAAAGAGAGGAAAAATTAACATCCATAAAATATACTTATGAAGGGAGCAACTTGTCATGTAATTACATCTTTTCTGAAGGCACGAGAAACAATAACTGCAAGCTAAAAATATACTAATACTTTGTTAAGTAGTTTACAACATTGACAATTATATTGATTAAAATTAGATGAATTCATGTTAATTTGGAATATAAGATTTTAAGAATGGGTTTTAGGAATTCGAAAAGAGACTCATTCAGGTGAAGTAATGGTCAAGATAATTTTTCACTTAATATATTACAAAATTTCAGAAGACGTGAAGATGTTAGCAGAGCAAAATTTATGAAGTTGGTGTCTTACAGTTTACAGACATTTAGAGTATCATTTCTTTGATCAGCAAACCTTGCAAAACCCATCTTAGCCATCCAATTAGTAACATATAAATCTAGTTAAGGCTTCAGTCTCTGTTTAGATTCCTCATCTACGGATTAGATTCTTCTCTATTACATCATCCACACAACTCCCCAAAATGAACCATTTGATTAAGGCAATTAAATTTGAATGCATAGATCCTATAAGAAGTTAAAGTTTTTAAGGCTTTTAACCCATGGTTAACAACCTACACAAGTTGACTTTTAACTTTTAAGCATAACTCCATACATAGGCAGAGCCAAACTTTTTAAATTGGGGGTGTCTACAAATTTATTTTTTTATCGACAATATTATTTTTTGCAAGTAAAACAAAATTCACAAAAAAATTATATTTAAAGTAGTATATTAAGCTATATAGTTGATGGAAACCAACCCAAAATTCAGGCACCAGCTGGGTTGACAAGGTCAAAAGAACCCGAGCGCTATGCCGGTCAATATTAGGACTCAATAAGTCTCCTAATTAATTTAGGGAATTAAGCCCACAAAGAGGGAAACCTAAACGGACACTAATTGTAACACATGTCCAAGTACGTTATACAATTCTACATGGATTCCATAAATCTTATACAATCCGACAAGGACTACAAACCAAATTCTGAATAATTATCTAGCTTAAGCCTCAAGCTAGGGGTCCTAAAAAACCCTCATCTCTTGGTGAACAGTAACAATTATTCTCTAATCTACTACTCCATAGTTAATTCCAATTTCACATATTGCCCTATACTTATTCTCGCGCCAGAGAGTTTCCCCACGACTACGGCCGTTAGCCGGCATGTTCTATTTTTTCAGGTTATGGCGAATTTGGGACTCAACAATAGTGTTTTTTTTTGTTTTTTTTTTTAAATTTTTTAGGGGTACTACTATTTCAATGTTGGAGGGTCTACTATTACAATTTTTCACACAGGAATACGATTTGGACAAAACTTTTGGGGATCTTTAAGCCCCCATCCACATATGTGCCTCCACCCCCGACTCCACAGACAATCTCCTACTTTATAAACCTCGAGCTCATCAAATGTCATAATCTCCATCTATTCCAAAATATAAAAGCATTTTGCTAAAAAAAATTAATCTATTTGAGTCAAAAATTAGTACAATTTACTATATATAGATCATCTATGTAGGTTTTCATTTATATTCATTTTTATCATCTTTAACAAGTATTACTTATATAAATTACAAAATACAAAATAAAATCAGTGTTAATAATCGAACACAAAGATTACATAGTAAGGGATGATGTGACAAGTTTTGAGAGATTTTAGAGAGAAAGTGTGTAGAGAAAAGGATGAGGGCAAAAGTAATCAAATTTAGAATAAAGGCGTGTTCTAAAATTCATTTTACTCTTATGTTTTGGAACGAATGGAGCAGTTAGTACTTAATAGTCCACAAAATGAGCTTCAATAACCATCTTCCTCTTTCTATATAGTTCCCTACTAAGGCTTATCTCTCTCTACAAAGTTAGGTTATGCATCATCTCAACTCTTATTGGAGGAGATCTTTGGGTTCTACGATCTCTTTTTGTGGAGGATATTGTGGATCAACCGCTGCATGAAGATTAGGGTAGGTCCTTTACTTCATATGAAAGGTTTAGCTAGTTGGAAAGACCTCAGTTTCTGACATGAAGGGGGATAAGGCTCCTAACCTACATGATTTTACTATGCCATTTCACTGGCAGTGCTAGGACACTATTAAGGCGATATCTTCAAATAAATCAGGAGTTTATAATATATGTTATTCAAGAGTTTCAACCCGACCTTTTACTACTGCATTTCCTCATAAAAAGTTCTACCTGAGCAGAAGATTTAAGACCATTATTGTGTTATGTATCATAGTTAAATATATGTAGAAGGGGCGTTAACTCTGGTAAAGTAAAAATAACTAATAGAAATGGAGGGCTAAGATTAGTTTGATGAATGGATAAAATCCTCTCTATAATTGTAGTGTATTAGTTGGACCTGTATGAGGCCATGTCTTATACTAAGAATGGTTATCGATGAATGAAAATACAGACTTTCCCTAATCTCTCTGTAGTTTCTCTGTTTTCTCTCTTCCTATTATCTTCTTTTTCCTATTATCTTCTTTACTTTTGGAGTTTGTATGGAGACTTGAAGATCCATAACAATTGATCACCCATTCACTGTGTTCCCATTTGATTGATTCAATTTCCATGCCAATTAGGGCTCACCGCTTTTCCTTCTCGCAGATTAGCAGATGTGCCATGAAATCAATATCTTTGGAGAAAGTACCATTTTTTATAGATTCCCAAGTCTCTGTATGGACTCCAGAAGCGGAGAAGATAATAGGGAGAGATACAGAAGAGAAAATAAAGAGAGAGAGAATAAGGCAAAGCCTGTATTTTCATTCATTGGTAACCATTTTGAGTACAAGATTATATAGGTCCAACTAATTCACTGCAATCCTAGAGAGGATCCTAGCCATACCAAACTAATCTTAGCTCTACATTTCTCCTAATTATTTTTACTAGACCAAAGTTGGTGCCCCTTCTATATATATTTAACTATGATACTTAACATAGTGCTTATAAAATTCTAAGTAAGATGTTTTCTACGAGGGAGTTGGTGCTGGGTAATACATTTTAAATTCTTAATGTGTTTCTCTAGGGGAGGCAGATTTTGAATGTTGCGGCAGGTTGCCAAAAAAGTTGTGGAGGATATAAGGAGGCGTGACTGTAAGGCTTCAATTTCTAAGTTCGAATTTGAGAAGTCCATGATTGGGTAAACTGCTCTATATTAGACTCTGAAGAAGGAATTTGTCCATCACCTGTCGAACCCACAAACAAATTCACGAGGGATTCGGGTTCGTTGGAATTAGGCTTGATTTGTCGTGTAGATTTGGTTGCTGGGGAACTGCCAAAGATTAACCGAAATCATGGCATAAATTCGATTTGTTGGATGGGGATTCGTGAATCAGGGCAGAAAAGAGAGAAGAAAGAGAAGAAGGGATAGAAAGAGAAATGGAGAAGGGAAAAATACCCGTCAGCCGAAGAGGATGAACTAAATCATGGAAGAGAAGGAGCAGATCGGGGAATAGTAGTCAATTACAGTATTGATTCTTATTTTCTCTCTTCTGATATTTAAATAGTCAAAAACACGCTCCGTGTAATTAGATTTTTGTGTAACTAAAAATAAACGGTGAATACATTGTATTATTATTAATACTAACTGCTAAAGTAATTTATATGTATCAATGTTTTATAAGATAATTTAGTATGAGAATTAATCAATATAGTATATTTTACCCTCCTAAATTGTATTAGACTAATAGAACATATTTTTCCTTGAATGTTTTTACATTTTATCATGCATTATTATTTATACTTATAAAAAAAAATTAAAGGATTTGTGAGTATCTATATATTTATACAAATAAATTTATTTAATACGGAGTATTTAAATATGTGACAAATCACCGAATCCTCATTTTCGATATTTGTGGAATCCCGGTATGGCGAAACCAAATCCCCGAACCCAAATCCTTGCTTCATAGATATTACATTAATAGTGACGGAGAAGTCAAGTGTAGAAGCTGGGTTCATGGTTGTCTTTTGCCTTTTTGCTTTTTGAGTTGCGTGAAACGAGGACCTAAATCTTCGTTTAAGGCTTCAAGAGTTTCGAGACATGGTGACTCTTATATCACCCTGTCTCTTTCTACTCTAGTTGTAGATGTTTTTTAACATAAACTTATGCGTGGTGCTCAGGTTGGTTACACTCAGTTTCGCAACTCAATCCAAGTCTTGGAGTTGAAAATGAGGCACGAATTTCAACTAAATTCAATTCAAATATAAATCCTTTCAATTCCAATTACAAGTCTCCCATATTCAGTAAACTGATGATATTATTCTCTTCCTTCTCAAGCGAATTTGGGATTTTAAGAACGTCGTTTGACCATTCTGCATATATTTGAGATGATTTATAGGCTTATTGATTGAGAAAATGCATTTACCACGTGTTTTACCACAAGTCTCACTTCACCACCTATAGTGCTTAAAGCCACAAAAAGGCACGTACGGTGTTGAACAAAGTGACACAATCAATCAATTCATTAAATGTAGCAAAAATAACACCCAGTATTGCAAGTTTGCAACATGTCATGAATTGATTGGTTGTGTCACTTAGCTCAAAACCAGACTAGAGTCTTTCTGTAGTTTTTAAAATCACAAACTTCATGAAATGTATTTTACTCATCTTTTAATTGAACTAGTTTAGAATCCTAGTATCTTGGTATCTCTGCCTCTTGGTAGGATATGTTATGCAGGCCATAGAGTGCTTTAAGTTGTAATCCTTCTTCTCCTTGGCCAGTTTATATTTCTTTTTATAGGAGATAAAGTCCTAGAATTCTCCTGACATTTTCCTTGCGAGTCATTTTCAATCTTTTATTTATTCATAGTTGAAATCCTAATGATTTTCCTCTAACTTCTTATATTTTGATGGCCAAGGTTCCCTGAAAATCGAGTTTTCTTTAGTTGCCAATCCTTAATCGTCTCAATACTCATGATTTGTTGCAAAGGCGGAGGCCATACAAACGCTTATACCCGCATACGTTGTCATGTGCACACAAAGTTCAAGTCTCCCGAACATCTATTTTTGCACGGTGCTGCAGCGCGAAATCTAAAGAATTTGCTGATGGGATATTGAGGAGGCTTCGGTGCGGTGCCCCTTGATTCTTCAGAGGGTAAGTTTACAGATTTCAGGAGACATAGGGAGTTGTCCTCTTTTCTTTGTAGCCTTTATTCCATCTGATATAAGTTTTTCGTTTACTTTAAAAACATAGCTTCCCCAAGAGTTAGATGAACTAATCCTACTAAGATAATCAGGGCCCAAGATAAGCATCATTATATTCAAAAGAAAAATTCAATAGTCATATAGAGGTTTTGAGTATAGGAAAACTCACCCCCCACCATCTCGACTGGTTAAAAACTGAGTGGACCCTCCCCCGAAGAACAAACAAGGCATTGGAACCAACACATACATCAGAGCTGCAATGAAACATAATAAATTCATGTTAGCACTTTTAGCTATATCCTTAGTTGAAAAATGTATAAAAGAAACGATTTGTCATAATATTACGCACCAGATAGCATGGGCCACCAGTTGCTGTATATTGCGCAAGCCTGAAATAACAACACAAACAAGGGCTCATAAAATATGTACGCAAAGTGGAAACAAGTATGCATACTTTTAGAAACCTAACTTAAAGGAACCTGACATTTCACCATTACACTTTTTCTCTTTTGGGTGAAAATATAAAGCAGTACCATTATTCATAACAGCGGTATATTAACAAACTTACAAGAATCTGTAGGAGGATGCTGGAAGAAAACATAAATGCAAGCCCGGCGAGCCTGCATATTCAATAATCAAGATTTTTTAGAATTTTATCAACTAAACTGGGAAGCAGAAGAGGAAAAAAAAAACTAATATCTGTGATAAACCAACTTACACTGTAGGGGGACAAGGAAAGCATCAACCGAGAGTTCCAAAATGGTGGGCACCAGGAAAGAAAATAGTTAGCATCGGATATACAACGTCACTTATCAAAAAATATAAGTTTGATTAAAGGACCAACCATTAAGCTAAAGTTACAACTTAGAAGAAATACATAATAAGAGAAGATATACAAAATAAGAGAAGTCCTGACTACCAAGCACCCCAAATCAGAAATAGAATCCACTGTTACTCAAAGAAATGCTACGTAACAACCAATTTCGAATTTGAGAGCTACATTGAGACACACTCTGCCATTTATTAAGAATGGACACACGACGCTACAATGGTCCAATCAACATCTAAGCAAACACATAAAGCCATTACTGAAAGATATTTTCTTTAAATCAAAATATCAAAAATACTCCTAGTCTAGTATGACAGTTAATCAACATTGTGGTTCAATATGGTTGCTGTCAGAAATCAAAACGGTCAACAAAATAGAGATCAATAACAACTTGTAATTTCCTCTTTCAATTGATAAGCTACAATAGAACTTGCAATTTCCAATAGCACAATTCTATTTCCTGTTTATACATATCTGCCTCTCAAACCAAATACACTGAGACCAACAAAGTTTCTTTCTTCAATTTTTCCCCCCTGAAACTCCCACTATAGTGCGAAATTACATGTATATATAGAATTTCATAATCAATAACAACTTTCTCATTTAGAATTACTTCATAGTATGATTGTTATATGACACTACTCTAGAGTCGATTCTAAATTCTTCAGTTTAGAACATTAAATTGAAACTACATTCAAACAAAATAATGGGATTAGGAGCTTTTAATTCAAGAAATTGAAGCAAAAGAGTTGCATAGAAATTTAATAATTTGAATAGAAAAAAAAAATTTGATCTTTACCTTCAATAGTCATCGCCATCTCTGCAAAGTCCACGGGATAACGGATCGACAATATAGGAGTTACACGAATATTAAGTACTCTGATTCTCTAATGTATTGTTCAAAGAGAGATTGCTAACGAATGAACGACAATAAATTTTGATACGAACTGGACTAGAAAGAAGAAAACGAATACCAACGAGCAACAAGAAAGTTCAACAAAGTCAAAAAAAAAAAAAAAAAAAAAAAAAAAAAAAAAAAATTATTAAGCGATCATCGAGGCCCCTTAAATAAAATTTTGAATTCAAATCTTGTGATAAAAAAAAAAGAAAAATGTTCGAATCTTCGTGATAAAAAAAAAAAGTCTTAAAAAAATAGAACTCTCATAATTTAGAATCCAACAATTTAATTTACTGACTTTAAATTATTTAAATTTTAAATTAATTATTAGACACTAAAAATAAATTTAAAAAAAAAATAAATTTTTTTTTAATGGAATGATTTAGAACACTCAACTTTTACAACATGTCAAGGTAAAGTTGCAGTATCGGAGTTGAAAACTGTAATTCAGCATAGGCGTCACACGGTAACTTTCTGTAGTCATGACTCGTGTAAAATTTTTAGGAGTTTCAAAATGTGAAAACAAGAGAAAAATAATTTGATTCACAATAAAATTGACTGTGATAGAAGAAAAGGAAAAATGAGTACAAAAATAAGAGATTAGTTAATCAATAATGAGGTACAAGATAAGTGTTTCAATGAGACATTAACATACTTTTTATTTAAAAAGATATCAATTTTTCTACCAAAAAGAAATATTAATTTTGTTCACAAGAAAGAAATCTATTTTTATACTACCTCCGTCTTGAAAATAATGACTAAAATTTTTGACACTTTTTGATACGGATTTTAAAGCGTTTTGAAAACATATATATACATTATATTTTCTATATGTTTTTATATTTTTAACATATTTGTATATCATATTTTTCAAT
>JAUMHB010039421.1:7912-19090 GCA_032359685.1 Pittosporum tobira | reverse complement strand
ATTAACCCCCCCCCCCCCCCCCCCCCCCGAAAAAAAAAAGCTCCATAATTTCTTATAAATTGCTCTCTTTGTTATGGAAAGAAATAAAAAATGGTACTTCGTCACTTTTCCGATATGATTTTGACATGAGACTAAACGTTCAATAAGTGAACACTTGATCATAACTAAAAATCTAAAAAAATTGGACTTCCTTTATCCAACGTATATTGTCATAATATTTTGATTATTTTTAGCACCAATTTTAAAGCATTCTAAAAACGTAATTAAAGATTGCATTTTCTATATATATCAAATATATTAGAAAGAGATAACCGATTTTGAATGAGTTGACTTCGTTGAACCTGCCTATTAGACTTCCTACGTATCTTTTAGAGAATCAGACCAATGTAGTTTGCACGAAAATAAGTTTTGATTCTTGAGTTGAATCTCTGAGGTGGGATGACATGATTACAATATAATAAGATACCATTTAAGCCACAATTAGCCGTGCAACGAATTTTTGATCAAAACTTGGGGTTTCGTATAGGCTATGTTAGCCATTTGGTGGATTTCGAGGTTAAGATACCGCCTAGACTACATTAATCATCACGGGTATAAACTAAATAAACATTCAACATACAAAGATATAGCTCGTGTACTTTTCGCATAATTAGTATAAACATTATGTATTAGAAATTATTATACAATGCTCTTCGAGATAGATGAACACATCTTCATCTCTTTTTTTTTTTTTCTCATTATGCTTTATATTTGTTGTACGGTCAAATGACATTACTTCTTTTGTGTAAACAAAGACTAATTTTGAGCTAGTAATATTGATTAAAAAAATAGCTTAATTAAATCTTGGACATATTCATGTATATAATTTTATCAATTTTGTTGCATCCCTTCCACCGTCTATGCACCAATTTATGAAATTCTGTGGGCTTAATTAAAACGGGTTTAGTTGAAGGTTACTCTGAATATAATGCAGTAGGTTTCACCTTAAAACTCACACTTCAGAAGTCTTGAATTTCTGGACTGGTCCAGCCTTCTTGGGGGAAATGGAGTTGGTGGGCAGTACGCATAAACGCGCTTCCAGCGTCGGATTAATTAAGACAAACTACAAAAGCTGGCAACGAAGGTCAACGTTGACCCGTGAGTTAGAGATTCGCAACGACAGTGATTTTTGACTTTTTGTCGAAGCCCAAAAGGTCAACTTGTCAAATTTGCATGAATAATTGTCTTTAATTACTAAACTTCATAATATATATATATATATATATATATATATATATATTGTACTAAATTACTTTTGTTGCATGGTATGGCGGACGTGTTTCGTTTCATAACTATGCATGCGATGTGATAAACCGGGGACATTGTTGGTTTCTCCAAATTTCCAGAGTTGCAACGCTTTTCTATAATCGTCTCAAAATTATTGTAATATTTTATTTTAAAAAATTTTAATAAAATTTATCATCTCAAATATAACATATCATTTCAACCATCATTCTAACATTATAATCTATCACTTTTTTTGTTTACTATTTAAAATTACATTATATCAAAATTATGCATTTCAACTACAATTAATTATTTGAAATTATAATATTATAAAATAATTTAAATACTTTTTTGTTATTAAATTATTTTTAAAATTTTATAAAAAATATTATCTATTTATTAAGTACGAGCTTTAAAAATAAGTGTCTTTGGTGTTACACAAAAGTGAAGTTATGTCGCAATTGTGACTTTCCTAATACTCCTCAATGTTATACTCATTTTATGTACAACCTCTTCACTCATTCACTCAAATTATCTAACTTTATGGACATGATAGTAATTTTAAGATAACGTCAATTTCAGATATATCTTATCTCTTACTACTTATCTGGAAAGTAAAAATTACTCAAATCACTTTACATGCATCTTTCTTTGAATGACCTATATTAGGACTATTTTTTGGAAAATTTTTGTATTGGAATCAAATTTTTATGTCGCTGTCATACCATTTATACCAAATGAGAAAAACATCGTACTGCAACCACTGATGTGGTGCGGTAATTGTTCGATACCGGGTTTTTTGTGGAAAAAACCCGCATTGTTTTTTTTTTTTTATTATTTTTTTATTGTCAACAATCATTGATTTAATTTTTAAAAAAGATTTTTTTGTAGCAGGAATTTATGGCCAATATCATGCTTTTCTTTCCGTTGTAAGACCTTAGTTATTCTGTCAAATGTTCCCTATTAACAGATAAATGTAGTTTTCTTCCTCATTGATTTTAAATTTGAAAACACGAGAAAATCAAATCAAATAAAAAAAGAAGAGTATGAAGACATTTCTTCAAAAGGGAAAAAAAAGAAAAAGAAATTAAAGACCATGCATTTTGTTGGGACTAATCCGACCTTTGATCAAGTCCAAACCTTGTTTTAGGGATTTGTTCCCTCATTCCCTTCTCTGATACTAAAGTTAGCGAAGATTAAGATGATAATCTGAATATTAAGTGGGAGGGAGAATGGTTTACCGGAGTATTTGTATTTTTGCAAAGCTTGAGCTCTTTTGTTCAATTTTTTGGATCCCCTTCTTTGTGAAGATGAGGCAGTATTTATAGAGTTTGTCTTGACCTGCAGCCCGATAAAGTAGGCATTGTGCGCCTACCTTGAGTTAACAGCAGGTATGACGCGCATCCTTTGAGTTGACGGGGCTGCAGGATTAGGCGGCTGATTGGACACCGCTTAAGAACTTGTTTTATGGTCTTTGGGCAGTTAGACCCGGACCAAACAGAGTCAGGCCTAATCGATAGGTGGATTGGACCCGCTATTTGGGGAGGCCTGGGCCCAAGTGTATCGTTTGAAAGCCCCTGATGGTGATGATCTGACTGAGACGAGTGCAAGACATTTCGAAGGCTGATGGCCGAGCTTGAATCTTCTGAATGCCGAGAGCCAGGACAAACTCTTCTTTGGGCGAAGCGGATCGCCGAACCTTGGGGATGGCTGATCGGCTGGACTACCACGTGAAATGTCATGTTACCCTAATTAAGGCTAAGGTGAAAATCCTAACCCTATTTTGGGACGATTTCCATCACATTTCACATTCCATTCTCTAGAAACAACTATCATATTATGTTTCACAATCATTGATTTAATTTTTTAAAATATTTTTCATAATAAGATGTGAAAACTAGCTATATCCTCTCTTCGTCTCATATATTATCATTTTATTTATGTGAAATTTAAAATATTAATAAATAAACTATAAATATATTTTTAAATTTTTAAAAATGTATTAAGAAGAATTTACCATCCATGATGATTAATTCCTACATCTTGTCAATTCAATCTATATTATAATTTATGGAACTAATAGAGACTATTCTACCTACATAATAATAATAAAAAAATTAAAAAAAATGAAAAAGCGGTTTTTATCGTTGGTTTCGGAAAAAATCCGAACCGCAACCGCTTTAGATTTTACCGAATATTTTTCTCGTAACCGAACCGAAATCAAATTCCTGAAATCGACGGTACGGATAACAAACCATACAAAAAAAACCCGATTTTTTGCTTTTTTTGGACAATCCTAAACGATATTTTTCTCTTTTTTTCTTAATTTTTTTTTTTTTAAAAACATACACGTAATGTGTGCTTTTATTCTAGTTACAATTAAATGAGAACGGAGCCACTAAGCTAGTTGTTCATTTTATTCTTCAATATTATTGTTTCATGAAAGTGAAACGCACATGAATGGTATCGGGTCTTCCACATTTCGCACCGCGTGTGGGGAACCATCCACTATAGTGATTTAAACTTTGGCCCACCAAAAAGTAAGAACAAGTATACAGCAATTCTTCTTTTCGTGTTAATTTAATTGTTTTAATGGAGAATTGTATATTCATTAAAAATATATAATTTATTTAAAATATTTTTTAGATTAATGATAAGAATTTATTATATTTAATAGAAAGAAGAAGAATAAATTAATGAGAATAAATGTGTTTTATATTTTTAATATATTTATGGTTACAATGAGAATGTTAGATTAATTAAATATGAGCAGAGTTAAAAAAATATGACCAAAAAAATAATATATTAGAAAAAATAATAAATAAATTAAGATAAGTCAAAAAAAATTAAAACAAATAAAATAAGACAGATGGAGTATTAGATAACTGATAAACTCAAAAATAGAATTCCATAAGATTGTGACTTTAATTCATACTCATCCGAGAGAGAAATTTGTGAAAACATAAAGAAAATTAAAAATAAACAATGGAACCGTGTCTTGTCTATTGTTCTAAATTAATTTTTGCCTGAACTATGTTCGGAGCCTAACACTTTTCTGGAAATTGGAACCAGTCTCTACTCTTTTTTTTTTTTTTTGTGTTCGGAACTTTCATTTGTCTCGACTAATTCAGTTCGAACCATGTCTTTGTCTCGACTAATCCTGTCTCAACTAATCCAGTTTGAACCATGTCTTTGTCTCGACTAATCCAGTTCGAACTATGTTTTTGTCTCGACTAATCCTGTCCCGACTAATCCAGTTTGAACCATGTATTTGTCTCGACTAATTCAGTTTGAACCATGTCTGACCCATAAGTTATGTGGAGAGCTCTCTCAATATAATTTATTCTATTCAATACTCAAACTCGAGACTTCAGATGGAGAATTAAATTCTTTATCCATCCGACCCAAACTATGTTGGTGGAACCAGTCTCTACTCAAAACTGCCTCTCATTCCCAAAAAAATGATTTAAGCTTTTTTTTTTTGGTCCAAAAAAACTGATCTAGACAAAACATTAATGAAATCATGTGAGGTGCGTTTGAAGAAGAATAATAAGAGTATTCAAATTTTGTTTGATTTAACATTTTTCTCTCTTTTTAAAAGTAATTTTTTTTTAATTTTTTTATTGAATATTTTAATTATTATTTTCTGGATGGGTGAAGTACACGATTTTAAGTATTGAAGACATTTTTCATCGGACAAAAATTCTTGTATCCACATATATAGTTATGAATAATGTTTTATGGTCTCTAGTTATTTGAGGAATAGATTGATGTTGACTTAAACGTGTCTAATTAAATTAAATATATTTTTTAATTTCAAAATTAGACATTGTTTTGAATTATATCAAATTAAGTTTATAAAATTTTAAAATTTAAATTATGTTATTAATTCGTTAAAATTTTAGTATTGTATATTTAGTTAACAACATTAAATTTAACATTAAAATAAATTAATAAATTAATTTCAATTTTAATTTTTAAAATTTTATAAAAATATTATATTAAAAATTATAAATATCTCTATTTTTACAAGTGAACGACTAATATATAAGAAGAAATGCCCTTAAACCGAAGAGGCTTGAGCTCACTGACTAAATACTGTCTACTTATTGTGAATGTGGTTGGTCGAAATGAAACCAACTCTATTGTCTCGTATCCAATATAACAGTTGCATAAGTTTATTAATTATAAAAATTAACGGTCAATTTTATTTATAATATAACAGTTAAGCAATTTTAAATTTTGGTGGAAATTACAATATTTTAACTCATTATCCACATCATCTATCAAAAATTAAAACTAACAATTATTTATATTTTTAATTTTTAATAATTAATTTTAATTAATAATCAATTTTTTTAAACAATACCCCTATGGTCCATTAGATTGAAGTGCGATAGAAGATGATTTGAGGATTTGAATTCGGAAATTACCCCGTATACAACGATAACGATTTCTACATCTCGGAAATATATTCCTATATACTTGGAGTATTTTCTGCGTTCGATTAACATATAAATAAATAATTTGCATTTAACTTTTAATTCATGAGATTCTTCATTTTAGAAGATAATAAATATTTTCATTAGTAAAATAAATTAATAGTTTATAAAAGCTATCATTTATTGACTAAAATGAAATAAACAGGTGCGAATTTTGAAAGTTAAATGAAATACGTTCAAATTTATTTTGCATTCTCATGCATCATACCTGCTTGAAATTTTATGGTTTGTTAATTACCGAGCAATTTCTACGAATTTCACCTTCATTCCCAGTCTTCACTTCAATATTAGTCATCTTCAACATGGACCTTCCAAACTGAAAATTCAAAGTCAAGCCTGCAAGGCCTCTGATGCCAATGTACCGTTCCACAACTTCCTTGGTGTCAGCAGCGTCCCATAGCCTTTGGTCCGATTCAAGAATTCCACGGCTGTTTTGCAAGTTTTCGAAGATATGGTGATCGAACTTATCTGCACTACCGTAGTCCAGTCCGATGCGTTTCCCTCCGTCTCCGTTGAACGGACAAAGCGCTCGCAGAGTCGGGAGGAAGGTGGGATCAATGGAGGGATCAGCACCACCGGAAGCGGTGTAGTTGTATAGCCTGTAGGTGATGACTTGGCAAGACACAGTTCCAACTGTGTGTCCTCCTGTAGGTAGTAATAAAATAGTTACAGTGTATCTTAGGAGAAAAATGAGCTTAGAATTTCCATAAAGGATATCATAATTTTGTTATATCTTGCGAATACAAGCTATACCAAACTTATAGATCTACTACATTCTTTGTATGCGTGTTTGCTCAGCTAAAAACTAGAGCTCGATTTGAAATTCAACAAGTTCAGTATGAGTATATTATAAATTTTAGTTAATTACTTAAACATTGTATATTTACTTTTTTTTTTTAACTGTTATTGAAATTAAGCAGTTCGAAAATTTTAAATTAGTAATGTTCGGTTTATATTTAGTGAAACGAGACTAAGAAGAACTTATTTAATTCAGTTCTATAATTTCCACAACTCAATACTTAACTTGGTAAGGTTCATTAGCACTTACCCTACTTTCGGCATACACGACATTTTCATACAAAAAAGTTGATTAGTACTATTACACTTACCAACAAGGGTGACAAGATCTTGACTGTCAAGGCCTTTGTCTGCAAACTTTTTCTTTTGAACAGCAACTGAATCAGTGAAACTAGGTAAATTCACGGTATCAGATGCTAATGAAACCCGGCCGTCTTTCCTTCCTGTTCCCACACTGTAGGATAGTGCACCAGCCTGCATATGTAACATAAATACATTCCTTACAACATTTTATTTATTAAAATATTCATCGTTTCAAAACTATAATGACTCAAAACAACATTGAAACAACTTAAGAATTCCATAAATTAATTAACAATACCCGAAAATTTGAAAATAATTTGAGAATTGAGTACTAAAATTTGAAAATTGACTCATTTTATGGAGGAAATTAAGTAAAATATTTTTCCATTAATAATAATTACCAGAACTGTGGAATCACGAGCAGCAAGAGCTAGAATATCAGCACAAGACACAACTCCAGGGCATTCTTTTTCTACTTCTTTCTTGACATCATCAATAACCTCGTACCCTCTCAACAGAGCGTTAATCCCGGCGGCTTTCTCGGTTGAAGGACCCTCGAGGAGGATAGAAGCGTCACAACCATAGACAAAACAATCATGGAAGACCAATCTAAGCAACGCCGGCGCCACCGAGGAATCTTTGTCGTAATGTTTCTTCACGGTGGACTGAACTATCGATTCAACTCGGGGACAACTTTGCAAATAGTATCCGACTCGAGTTTTTTGACCTAATGTCAAGGTGGCAGCCATGGCAAGTAAAAGAGACAGTAATATTGAGACATTGTTAAAACGAGACTCCATTGTTGGAAAGGTTATGTAATCTGTGGGAATTGATGATGAATTTATAGTGGTAAAGAAAGTTGATGTAGGTAATTATTGAGATTGAGGGAAAATAATTTCTAAAAAAAGCAGCTTGATTAAATTTTGTCTGGTGTGGAACTTAAAATTATAATGTTTTGTGTGTGTTTATGGCGTTGTTTGGATTGTATGTGTGTTTTGCATGACATTGCCTTTTCACTTATGTGTCATATATATTATAATGCATGATATTTCGATTCTTTGCTAATTCTTTACCAAGTAATTGGTGTAATTGATTTGAAAATGTTATCGGAAATAGTTGGAAATTCAATGCAATTGATGTACTAAGTCATAAAGTTAGGGACTGTTTGGTGGTAAAATTGATTATAATTTATTTTTAAAAGTCAACTATTTTAAAATTAATTTAAAATTTTTTATAGATTAAGTATAATAATATTATCAATATACTTTAAAATGTTAGTCAATAAAAACTTTTTTTAGCTTAATTTTTTTTAATTAACAAATAAATTATAGTCTATTCTTAAATAAGTTTGTGTCAAACAAGATTTAATGTTATATCACATCGTTCATGTTAATTTAGAGAGGAAAAAGTGTGGATCATGATTCGTCAAGTAAGATTTCATAATCTCCCTCTCTCTCTCTCTCTCTCTCTCTAAATTAACGTGAGTAGGATGACACTATGTCAATTTAATTATTTAGTACACCCGTACGTTGTATCTAATTATTATTTACTTAAAATATTTGAAAGCGATACATTAGCAATGAGCTCATCAGGGGTAATGTTACTCTCCACTGCGCAGGAGGTGCTGTATTTTCAGTACCTTGATCGATCTTATATAATCGCATAAAAATATTTTAATTTATGGGTTAAAACTGACGTCCAATAAATTTATTTTTTCACTATTTTCACCCATTCAAGAGAAGTTGTTACTCCCTAAAGCTAAACACCTGCTTTAGGGACAAAAAATTTCCAATATTTAAAAAATATATATATATAACAAAACAAAACAAAACAAATAAACAAACAAACAAAAAATATAACCATATATATATATAAGGAGAGAACACAAGGAGAATATTTAGTAGATAAAATAAATTAAAAAAAAATTAATATCTCCTATAACTTCGATTCTATTTTATTCAAACACACCACAAAAAAAAAAAACTCATTATTTGAATATAATTATGTTGTATTATTTTATCTGTGGGAAAATTTTAAATTCGGAGAATATAACACTTCTCAAACTAAAAAGAAGCCTCCCCAGATTTGAAGCTAAAAAAAATTTGGAGTCTAGGATTTTTTTTTGATATGTGACAATTAAAAAGGAAATTTAATTAGTGCATAATGTTTGCCTCTAGATCGATTGAGATAGTTGATAGATAATTAATTAGGACTTAAGAGTATTGCTTAGTATTTAATGTTGACTTTCGTAAATAAAAATAGACAGTATTTAAATTGATTCAGAAACAATTAGGCAGTGTTTGACAATTAGTCCCGCCAAACATTTTTTTAATGATATATTTTTTGTCATATTTTTTTTTCTCTTATAGCCAAGTCACAGGATGGTTGAACATCTTCACGTGTCAAAACTTTGGTCTTATAACCAGAAAATTTTCAAATGTTTAAGTCTAATATTATGTAACTTGCGAGGATTAATTAATCTTAAATAAATAAAATCAATGTTTAGAATTGGAAAGATAATAGCACAATTTATTTGTTAATTAAAAAAAATTGAAGTGAAAAAAAATATTTATTGGCTAGTTTTTTTAAAATAAGTTGATAATATTGTTATATTTAATCTAATTTTTTTAATTAATTAAAAAAATATTTTAAAATAATTAATTCTTAAAAATAAACTATAATCAATTTCAATAATTAAAACCAAACGCGCAAAATCAGATAAGGCAACGTTGACCCAGCGTGAGATCTCGACGAGTCGACGACATTGATTTACCGTAGGTATACAGCCTGTGCTATTACTTTCTACTCTCCTCAATCTCAACTACTACACCATGCACTTGTAAAAATAAAACTGGCTACCATCTTCAAAATTTTCGAAAAAATAAATTCAAAACTCTAAAAAATTAGAAAGATTATTCAGAAAATATTACTATATGTCTAGGTCTCAGACAAATTTTGATATTGAAAAGATTGTAAATCCATTTCCTAATTAATTAAATTCACAAACTTTAATTAGTTAAATAAATATTTTATTATGTATTTAATTTATATTTAAATCATAGTAATCAAAGTGTTAAGCCTAGGTTAAGTTCGGATGTGTCGATGATTACTAGATCGTTTGATTTGAGTTTCATGTGACAAAAGGCGTTCACCTAAGATGCCAAAACAATGTCTTCCAACAATTATGTAACTTGTTTGCTCGCCTTGCATGCTCCTGCTGCTGCGCACCACTCGTCGACAATTATGGTTTAAATACAATGGTTACTCAATTCATGATCATAAAATTTAAAATTTATATATTTTAACTTTATAAAATAAAAAACAGAGATTTTTTTTTATGGAAAAAAATAAAACTATAAAATAATAATATATTGTTTGATGGATTGAACGCGATTTCCATGCATGTGAATGGAATAAAGTTGTGTACAGGTGGGGGTTTAGAATGAATGAACAAAGTGCATAAAAGCACTACTAAAAGATTAGGTTAGGAAACTTCTTGGATTAGAGAGGTTTAGCTAATTATATAAACATGCTACTAGCTAGGATCTCCATCTGTAAAGCAGCATTGACTGGCTTAACCAAAAGTCAAAATTACATACACTTTCTTATAATGGAAAGAACGCGCATTCTGCAACTCTGAAAACGATTGAAAATTGGAAATGGAAATTATAAACTCGTGAAAAAGAGTCTTGTCATTTTCTGCAGAAGACAAACGTTGCTTTGAATCCCGGCCATACCCATGCAAGAAATTTTGAAATTTTACTTTTAGTGTTTCGGTAAAAAATATACTGATTCTCAAATAGCGCAAAAATACACTGAATCACCTTGCTCAACAGATTTGGATGGTTTGGTTAGTTCCTAGTAAAAATACAAAAGGGTAAAATAAAAAATAAAATAAATAAATAAAGCTTTGAGATTTCTCTGCCCACCCACGCTAGCCGACCTATTTATAATATGGATAGGAATTACTGGCTGAAATTAACGATGGATATATTATTGAATAATATTATCTACACTAAAAGTGCACAAACAAATACACACAAAATGATATAAGATGAAGCATAGTAGATTATAATTTGTTATGATAATGGACCCGGCTATTCATGTATTGATAAACATCTTCAAGTTACAGCTTGACACACGTCTTTGATTATAATAGGTGTAATATTATTTCGACACCAAATCTATTATCCCAATGCCCACGACTGATTGTCTGAAAAAATCAATTTTAATTTTTTCCTTTTTTCTAGGTGGCCAATCATTTATCAATTTTTAAATAATAATAAATGTTTGACTTGATCTGCTTAAT
>JAUMHB010039399.1:0-16188 GCA_032359685.1 Pittosporum tobira | reverse complement strand
TCAGACAAAATCGTGCCACGTGGACGGACATCGATGCTCGAACACCATACCATTCAAGGAAGGCGAGCATAGGATAGCAATCAAATTAATTAAAAAAAATAAAATAAAATTCAAATTAAAACACGTTTTAACTATAACACATACGCCTTAAAAATGCTAAACGAATTAATTCATATAAATGTGTGTATGTGTGCGTTGTCTTTTTAAGTCAATGGACGACGAATTAATTCTTACAAATGTATGCATGTGCACATGTTGTTCATTAATGTATTAAAAAAGTATCTCACAACAAACTCACCATACACCTACCGTATCAAACATTTATGTTAGTTTGTTTGTACCTTTTTTTACAATTTTAACTTTTAAAATTTAAAGATTTTCATTACCATTCTATAAGTAAAATAATATTATTTAATTACACTTAATATTTTTCTTCGTACTATGAAAAATTGTAAATTGCATTTAGAAACAACATTTTCATAGATAAATTTACGTCAAATTAATCTTTGTTCTCATCACCCTAATCTAATCAGCTCACAAAACTTCAGACAAAATCGTGCCACGTGGACGGACATCGATGCTCGAACACCATATCATTCAAGGAAGGCGAGCATAGGATAGCAATCAAATTAATTAAAAAATAAAAAAAAATTCAAATTAAAACACGTTTTAACCCCACAACACAATACAAAACCTTCCGGTAGGCTTTCTCGCCCTTATATTTGTTTTCAAGTTTCGCGGTCATCGCCTCTTCATATCTCAAAATCTACACACAAATATACACACACATACATACAAATTAATCATCTTGGTCCTCTTCAAATTGCCGCGACACAGCATCTAATGGTTAAGCTCTAAATAAGCTTCGATTGGTAAAACACTGAACTGATTTTCTTTTGATGGTCTTACTTTTTCAGTTTTCAGCCTGTAGATTAGGGTTTATGCTAAGAATCTATTGCGTTTTGTTCAATTTGAGCTGTTTTATTCCAAACTCACGATTTGATTTCAGTAGATTTCATATATATATTTTTTCTCAATTCAATTTTGCTGAATTTTTTGGTGCATTTGATTTGGATTCATTTTGTCTGTCTGCTTTAGCTGATCTTTCTTTTGATTGATGTTTCAGTTTACGCTGAAGTAAAGCTTTATATATCTGTAGAGAGGCCATCAGTAATGGGATGTTGAATTTTATATATTGGTTTGGATTCTAATTTATAGATAAGAAATGAAAGGTGTTGTTCGTCTGTGTATTTGTTTTACGTTAAAAACAGTATTTGGTAGTGTTAAATTAAGATTTGAAAGACCTTCTGGTGAGATATTTTTGTTTTTTTTTTTTCGGAACTTACGATTTCAGTTGATTTCATCTTTTTCGTTGAGTCAGTCTTGATGAAGTTTTGTGCATTTGATTGTGGAAGATTTAGATTCATTCTGTTTGTCTATGTATATCTGTTTGAGCTGATCGTGGTTTTAATTGATGTTTTAGACTTTCATTTACACTGAAGAAAGCTTTTTATATCTCTGCACTGGGGCTTTGAGCAACTGCAGTTTTGTTTGAAGTTGTGCGTTATTGAAAGTATTCATTATTCAATTAAAATACATTTTAGTTATGTGTCTGGGGGATTTTTATTTATAGGTTTGAAATTGTGTTTTCTTTTACATTAAAGAAAATATTCGGAGGTGTTCAACTAAGGTTCTGAAAGAGTTTTTGGCGCGATATTATTATGTTATACTGGTTTCTAAAATTACACGTGATCTTATATTTGATTTATTGTAATTATAGACATTTTGCTTAATTAGCTTATTTATTTTAACTTTTAAGAAATTTTCTGTGAGCATTGTGTGACTTGTAACTGTTTCTTTTTTTGGTCAATTTTGCATCTTTGCATATTGTTAGAATTGAGAAGTTCTTAGAGTAATATGAAGTTATGAACCTAAATAACATATATCATGTAACAATGAGGTAGGTTTTAGGTTTATTGATCATTATTATGGCTGAAAACTGAAGCTGGACTGCATTGATTGAAATTAAGGCCTTGTTGAGTGAAGTTTGTTCCTATTTGCACAAGAACATATGGGTCATGGACTAGCGAGCTTGGCAAATTCAGTTTCTTTTATCTATTTGTAATGGAAAGAACATTTTCAAATTAAGGACATGAACGTCAAAGTAATTGTTTTGAAAGGTTCTAACATTTTGAGAGAATCTACAAGATTAGGTTGTGACATCAAATTGCATCTTATAATTTTGATCACGGGGATTACAAGAACATACTTTAATAGGATTTCTACACTACAGATAGTTCCATGCTACTTTCTGTTTTCGTTTTGAACCCCCCTTGCTCCATAAAACATCTTGGTCAAGAAAAATACAACATCTGACTACATCTTATTATGATCTTACTTTTCATACGTGATTCTAAACACTTGATACCGACAGGCTTATTTTTAACCATTTAATTGTATGTGCTTCTTTGTATAGGTGATTTAGGAACATTATCATGGCCCCAACAAGAAAGGCTCAAATTGTGAATAAGCAATTTTCTTATATTGATACTGAGGCATCTCCTGTTAGACATGGAGAGAATTCTGATAGAAGAAGTCAGCGGGTTAGCATTGCATTCATTGGTTCAACTAATCAAAATTTCAATGTACAAGTAGCTGCGGCTAATTATGATCATTTGTTAATATGATAACCATTGTCCTTTTCAATGCAGAAGAAGAAGTTGTCTGACAAGTTGGGCCCGCAGTGGAGCAAGGAAGAGTTGGAGCAGTTTTATAAAGCATATCGTAAACATGGGAAAGATTGGAAAAAGGTCAATTTAAACTTATAATCAGTCCCAGAATTGTTACTGGCTATAATGTAATAGTTGAAATGTTGTCCTTTTATTCAATTTTCTTTAAAATAGCAATATTGGAGATTCCTTATAAATCACATGAGATGGAATTATAGTAATTTCAGTGCGTAAAATGTCTTGATTTCCGATTCGAGAGCTTGTAGTTCTTACCTCTGCTTTTAATGGAGATTAGGGTTTAAACGTTGAGCAGTTTCTGATATGTGTTTGATATGTCTAATTAGGTTGGTGCTGCAGTGCGAAACCGATCTATTGATATGGTGGAGGCCCTTTACTCAATGAATAGAGTGAGTACGATTTATTGTGTCAATTTTCTTCTACATATTACACATTTAACTTTTATGGCCAGTTCTATCATTTTACTTTTTGACGTTGCTAACTTGATTACTGTTTACTTTCTAGGCTTACCTATCTCTTCCAGAGGGGACTGCTTCTGTGGCTGGGCTAATTGCAATGATGACTGACCACTACTGCAACCTGGTGAGTTTGGAATTTAATTTATTCCATTGGGAAGATCATTCTTTTATGTTGGTGTCGTTTGTGGACTTTCATTGAGAAGTACCAAGAAGTTATCTTACCATTATATGTATTGCGTAGTAAGAATAGTTGAGGATATTTATATAATAATGTTCTTCAATTTGAGTATGAATTCACATACTACTTTCTTGTTCTCCAAATCTGTTAATGTGCTTTGGGTAATGCCCTCTGAATTGTGCTAGACAATGTAACTTACTAGTTTAGAAAGCTTGACAGGACTCTGACATTTGAATTTGGCCAAACAGGCAGGAAGTGATAGTGAACAAGAAAGCAATGATGGTGCAGCAGGAACATCTCGAAGACCTCAAAAGCGTGCATTGGGTAAAATACAGCCCAAGAAATCATCTAGGGGAGCTGAGGGGTGCTTGCCCTCGCATTCACCTGTAGTTGCATCAAGTTATGACTGTCTGCCAGTGTTGAAGAAGAGACGGTCTGGTGGTATGTTATTGTCCTTAAAAATTAATATTTATTTGCTTGTAGGGATGCTTCTATCTATCTCCTCTATTTATGTGTGTGTGTGCAGATAAACACACACACGCATAGACACAATGAGGTCATAGTGACGAATATTTTCATCTGGAATTTGCTTTAGGAACTCAACCTCGTGTTGTTGGGAAAAGGACCCGCCGGTTCCCTGTTTCCTATACTCGTGAGAATATAAATGTGGAAAATCATTTTTCTCCGGCTAGGCAAGGCCTTAAATTCAATGGGGATGCTGATGAAGATGAAGTTGCTCATGAGGTAGCAATAACATTGGCGGAAGTTTCACAAAGACGTGGTTCTCTGCAATCCTCTCGCACGCCGAAAAGAATAGTAGTAATTTGGCCCTATTTGATGGCCTGTGTTGTATTCGCCTTTAAATTTTATTCAACTTATTTTTGGATTAACATACTAAATTTTGTTCACCTGTTATAAGGTTGGTGGTAGTGACATGGATGAAGATTGTCTAGAAGGAACCATGGAGACTGATAGTGGTGACTTTTTAAAGGATAAGAGGGATTTGATGAAAACAGATAGTCTTCCTACTTTTTCTCGAAAGGGGAGAAGAATTTACCGAAGGAAGTTAGAAGTTGATAGCAATGGAAAAGATTATCCTGATGAGATTAGGGAAACATGTAGTGGGACACAAGGACAAATTGTTGGTGTCATAAGAGGGAAATCTGACACTGAGGTTTCAGATGCAAAAAATTGTGGGTCCTCATCTCAGGTTCAGGGGAAGAGAAGTAAAAGGGCTCTTTTTAGAAGAGGTAATTACTTTTAGGTCTAAGATTTTTTTTGTCCTTTTTATTCGTGCCCTTGTTTCTCTTGTGACTAATACATCTTAACTTTGTGTTTCTGGAAGTAAATTTGTGATTACTCTGTTTATTTCCCTTTGTCTTGATGCATTACTATCACCGTTGGTTGCAATTAGTTTAGATTGCTTCATATGTTTATGTATTCACTTGGATTCTCCTCCGTCTAGATGAAGATTCTGCTTTTGAAGCCCTGCAAACTTTGGCTGATATGTCTTTGCTGATGCCTGCATCAACAAATGATAATGGTATGAGTATGAATTTAGACTTATTATTTTTTGAGATTTAGTAATGACTAGTGACACGAGATATGTACCTGTTTCAGGTCTTGTATGTTTCTTACATTTATTTTGTCTAATTGGAACTTTTGTCATTTTCGGACAACCCCAGTTAATTATTATGTTTCATGTCAATGTTGAAATTTAGCACAAGATACGTTTAACAAATTTTTTGTTGTTTTTTTTTTCTGCCCATCAGCGGCATTTGGGCAGATCAAAGAAGCAAGTAATGAAGTTGATGAATCTGAGTCCCTTGAAACTATGGTTGCAAACCATCAAAGGGAAAAACGTCGGTTGATGGGGGTTAAAACTAAAGTACATCATTCAATATCTGGATCCGAACAAGCAGTTGATAAAATATCTAAACCTGGAAATGTTTCGGTTGATGATGTTAATACTTGTCAAGATGTAGAACAGGAAACTCATCAATCTGTGGGGCCAAGGAAAAAACAGAAGACATCTGAGGTAAATATGAGCTATAACTTTAAATCAAAACCTTTCTTCTTGGACGTCCTTTCTTTACTACTGATCTTCATCTATGATGACTTATTGTCCTGATTGCCAATTATCTATCCTGCAGAATCCAGAAGCTGAATCTCATATGAGTGAATCCCAGGAGGCTGAGGTGTCTTTTTTTTTTTCCTCAAAAAAATCTTTGAAGGACCTGAACCTCGTGTTGTGCCTCTTACTTTTCTGTCCTTATGATTGTTCTGCTTGTCTTTGTCAGACCAGTGGCACACGGAAGAAGTCCACAACCAAGGGCAAACGATCATCATCTCTTAGTGCTTCACCTAAGTTGTTCAAACATCTAGAGAATTCTTCTTCAAGTACTGCTGATCCAAGAAAGGAAGACCGTGAGTCAACTCTTTCCACTGTGGATGTTCCTATTGCAAATCAGGTTGATGTAACCACTAAAGTTAGGAGCAGGCTTAAGACGAAACCCCAGAAATACATGGATATGAAGTTATCAGATAAAACTTTAGGGGACAAACAAGCTGGTACACTCGTCCATGACAGAGCAAACAATCTAAAGGTTAAGATTTTTCGATTATCTGGATATCCATCAACTATTATCCTTTTAAACAATGCAAGCCTAGTTATTAAGTTATGAATTGTATAATTTAAATGCAGGCAAACCTTTCAAATTGCTTTTCAAATCGTCTAGTACGGAGATGGTGTCAATTTGAGTGGTTCTATAGTGCACTTGATTACCCTTGGTTTGCTAAAAGGGAGTTCGTGGAGTATTTGATCCATGTTGGTCTGGGCCATGTTCCAAGATTAACACGCGTTGAATGGGGTGTCATACGAAAGTAATGGGCATTTCAACTGCTTATAAATATGGATTAATTTTTTTTGGCTAGATGACACTATCTTTTATGGTCGATGCAGTTCTCTTGGCAAACCACGGAGGTTCTCTGAACAATTTGTGAAGGAAGAAAAGGAAAAGCTTAATAACTACAGGGATTCTGTTAGAACGCATTATACTCAACTCCGTTCAGGTACCAGGGAAGGACTACCAACGGATCTCGCAAAGCCGTTATCCGTTGGTCAACGGGTTATTGCGATCCATCCGAAGACTAGAGAAATTCATGATGGACGTGTTCTAACTGTAGATCATAACAGGTGCCATATTGAGTTTGGTCAACCTGAGCTTGGGGTGGAATTTGTCATGGTAATTTCTTAAACCTCAATTGGTTGACTTTTTTTTTCCAATATAATTACTGAAATGGTACTGATGGTTATGCATCAATCTACTAGCATGTTTTGTTGTTCACTGGTGTAATCTATATATTCTTTGCTCTTTGCAGGATATTGAATGCATGCCCTTAAATCCTTTAGAGAATATGCCAACATCTCTGGCAAGACCTGCAATTACTGTTGATAAATTCTTTAATAACTTCAATGAGCTTAAAATGAATGGGCATACAAAAAATCACACAGCACAAGGGTATATAAAATTTTCTCAAGGTGAGAACCTGGAAAATATCACTGGCGACTTACACATGCTGTCGTCTGCTTACCCATTGTGTAATTTATTAAAGCCGGGAAAGGTCAGTAGTACTTTCTGTACTTCCATCTTTACTGCCTATTTTATTACTGATGGAAAAGGTCTGATTATTTGGTTGCAGATTATTGAAAACTAATTTATCTTTTGTTTTTTGTTCGTTTGTTTGTTTTTTTTTTCTGTGAGCCAGTTGGCTTCTGAAATGGCGGATTCACAAACTAAAATGGGACCTAAAGAAAATTCTACAGATCAACATACAACATATTCTCAGTCTGGCTCACTAGCACAGATTCAGGCTAAAGAAACTGATGTTCAAGTGGTTGCCGAGCTGAATCGTGCGCTTGGGAAAAAGGTTGTGGTGCTTATATGAACCATCTTTAATTGCACACTTCATTAGTGCTAGTTACTTGATGCCACTCTCACATCATTAGTAAATGTGTCCCACACTGATGTGAGGTGACCTTGTGAAAATAGCAATATAATTTTTGGAAATAGTCACCCGTAATGGATAATTAGATATATCATGCTTATTAGACGAAGGGGTACCAGAGGGATAATAAGTTTGAATTTTGACGGGTCATCTTGGAAATTGTAGGATGTACTAGTTGCTGAACTGGGGCTAATGCACAGTGCCATGTTGGAAAATTCAAAAGATGGTGAATGTACTCTGATGGATTCCGAGCCTTTTCAAAAGCAATATGCTGCTGTGGTCTCACAGATAAAAGAAGCAAATGAGCGGGTATGTAGTAGTTCCATGAATTAATATCAGTTTCTTGCCTTCTTCGAGTTCTAGTATTTTATCCAACATCTTATTGCTTGACCGATTCAATTTTATTTGCAGGTTTCTTCTGCTTTATATAGTTTGAGGCAACGCAACACATATCAAGGAAATCTCTCGCTTACGTGGCCAATGCCCATAATCAATATTGGTATGGGTGGTGGTGTGTTGGGCTCTTCCAATGGTTCCGAAATAGATCCAGAGGAATTGGAATCTCCTGTCAATGAAATTGTTGAAAGCTCAAGAACGAGGGCCCATATGATGGTAAATGCAGCAGTTCAGGTACAAAATGACCTTTGGACGATATATCTTTTTTCGACCCCCATTCTGCTAATATATGCTGCTTGTGCTCGTCATATATTTTGTGTTGAAAAAATAATGTGTGTGTGTGTGTGTGTGTGTGTCTCTCTCTCTCTCTCTCTCTCTATATATATATATATATATATATATATATATATAGAAGATAAAACTAATGAGACTATTCTCCAAAAAATATTTAGGCATATTCGTCAATGAAGGGTGGGGGAAACAGCTTTGACAAGATTGAGGAGGCTATAGATTATGTCAATGATCAGCTTCGGTTTGATGATTCTTCTATTCTGTCTGCAAATCATGGTAATATGGCTGCTCAGGAACAGTTTAAGTCCACGGCATTAAGTTCTTTGCAGCCCCAATATAGTCCAAATTTTAAGACTCCATCACAACTACCTTCAGAATTTATCACTAAATGTGTAGCTACTATGCTCATGATCCAGGTAAATTATTCCTCTCTCTCTGTGTCTCACTCTCCTTTTCTTTTTTTCTTTTTTTTTTGGCGCATTATGTTAAAACATGAGTTTTTCTAGTATGAGCAAATTATTTGCAATCTTTTAGAAGGCGTCTCTATAAAGTGCCAATATTTGATCTTAATTTCTCCATATATGATTGGGGAAATTATGTGGTACTATGAGTGAAGCATAAGAGAGGAATAGGGATTGATTTATGAATTTGCCATTATTGCTGACATTTTTTTTATCACCCAAATAAACGAATGCAGAAGTGTACGGAACGACAATTTCCCCCAGAGGATGTAGCCCAAGTTCTTGATTTAGCCGTGGCAAGTTTGCAGCCTTGCTGCTCACAGAACCTTGCAGTTTATGCTGATATAGAGAAGTACATGCTTATAATCAAGAACCAAATACTGGGCCTCGTACCAACTTAGCCAGCTGGACAGCCTTGTAAATGAGCATAGTATAGTAATAATAAATTAAAGAAGGTTGTTTCGGCCTCGAGGTGTGTCCTGGTTCTTACTTCCATTTCTATTTTCGTCTCCTCAATTCAAAAGGGGAAAGTCATGTGGTGGCGGTGTTATATCAATAATTATTAGGCCTTTACTAGTTATGAAGCTCGACTTTTCTAATATCCGAGATCTGGTTATCGTAATGAGTACGACTCGTAGTTTCTCCGATTTTTTTGAGACGGTGGTAGCAGGTAAATTGTCGAATCCAATTGCCTTTGAATGTAATTTCATACAAATTATGGACTTTTTTGCAAAACTAATACTCCATCCGTCCCGAAAATATTGTAACAGATTGACTTTTTGCAGAGTTTAAAAAATTTGTTTGATATCATAATTTTAAAAAGAAAAATAGTGATTAAAGTAGTAATATTATAATTTAAAAAAAGAAAATAGTAATTGAAGTAATGGTGTATAATATTAATATTATAGTTTTAAATAGGAGAATAACTATTGAAGTGGTAGAAATATTTGACAAAGTAAATAATTTAGATAATTTATATTATTAAACTTTTTAAAAAGAGAAGTTATAATTTTTATGGGATATTCAAAAAACGTAAGTGATATTCAAAAACCGTAAGTGTTGTAATTTTTATGAGACGGAGAAAGTATACTTTAAGACAATAACATTGATATTAGTTTGGTTAACTCAGGTTGCTTGATTCTCCTTCGTCCTAACTATTGAAATTTGGCTTAGAATTCATGGAAGTTAAGATAATTATAATAATGAAATGTATTTCAAATTCCTTTTTTCTTCAGTACAAGTATTTGAATTTATTTTCTTTTTGGTACAAGTATTTGAAATTGAATTCAAGTCAGATTTTTAAAATTATAAAACTTGACAAAATAGCTTAAAAGAACCACAATGGGTGTTAGCGACGTTGTTTTCGTTTAAATTTCATGTAACGGATTCTTAATGATGTCAACGATAACAGAACCTTTTCCGTGAAAGGATAAATTAGTTTCATAATATAACGACCAAGAAAGAATGATAACTTATTCCAACATCATCACCTTGTGAAAGGATTATTGTCCTTAAAATTTTGTACTTCCAAACACAATATTGACGTGTGGGCGAGAGAGAGAGAGAGAGAGTGTGTGTGTGTGTGTGTGTGTGTGTGAGAGAGAGAGAGAGAGAGAGAAGTATTGATCTGGTGGCCATTTTGAAACACCAAACATGCCCTAGTGTTAGTGTGAGTGAGTGCGCGTAACAAGAACAGATCAGCTAGAATATTTACAGCTAACGAGATGCACATAATAACCACTTTGAAACACTAGACATATCCTTCTATGGTTCGTTATTTCTTTGTTCTATCAGTAGCTGCTGCATCGAAATTTCAACATGACACAAGCCTTTTAAAGAAAAGAGTCTACATTTTTCGGCATAATTTAATTTGGTAAAAGGGTAAGAAGGCCAACAAACTCCAGAGAAATCCAATTCTTAAATTTACATGCCTCTTTTTCTTGAGCCTAATATCCTAAAAAAAGGGCCAAAAAGTATGTAGCCAATTATATATTCGAAAGAATTGTGATCAAATCACCACTGCGAATATGATTTCTTTCCACTTCCCCGTCCTTTCTAACCAACCAGGAACTTGAAAATGTCGGTCAGTGAGATAATACCTTCTACGCGTTTGCTTCCAGCCTCCACGATCACAAGCCGTCTCACACCTGAAACAAGATTTTAAGCTTTCAATTCAATATAGGGGAGGGTATATATGTCCTGTTTCTTCCCTTTTTTTTTTTCCCACTATTCATCATTACAGAGGATGGTATAAATGTCAGAAAGAATGGAGAAACAAAGAAAGAAGAATAAATGACCTGGTTTTGCCAATCGTTCCATCACTTTATGCAGGGGATCAGAGCGCAAACACATGTGACATCTTTGACTGCTGACACCGTAAGGAGAGTATGGTTCTTGTCCAAGCTGCAATGCCTAAAAAACCATAAAGACTTAAAAATAAAGAATCAAAAATTTAGGCAGAAAAAAGAGATCAACTAATCAAGTATTCAGATACATGTATTATTTAGGCAGAAAAAAGAGATTAACTAATCAAGTATTCATATACATGTATTAGTTTAAGCTAAGCATTTCCTCATTTTATATGTATACTTTACTTTGTTTAACCTGGGAATTACCAAATAAAAGTTTACAAGTGCTATAACAACTAATTTTCTTCATCGTCGTTCATGTAATGGAATCAATTGAAAACATGGAAAATAGCTACTCCAATTTTCCTACTACATCAAGTAAGTTATCCAAACAACAATGACGATCCAAATAACCCAATGAATGGATCCTAAGTCAGTGTAACAGCTTAGGATCCAAATGCTGCCCTAAATTGTACTTTATACTAAACTGCCTATTGTCATTCCTAGTGGCAATTACAGCCTAAGTCCCAAGTCCTAAGTCATAACTATAAGGACAAGGAAGTGAAGAATAAAGAAAAGTAGTGGTTATTGTGTAAGTCATATGTTAAAGCAGTATATTTTAAGTCAATTTTAAACAACCTAGTACCCCTCATCATCATTATTAACTTCACCGGCCAATGAATCAGAATGAATACAGCAACTTAACAGTGTAAATCTTTCTTTTCCGTGGAAAATATCAAAAAAACTCTTTTGAGATGAAAGGGATAACTCAAATAATACAGCAGCGGAAGAAAGTTTAACGCTGCAGAACATTATTTAGAAATTAACATGTACTTATTAAGATACTTGAGTTGGTAAGCAGTGCGCTCTTGCCAAACAAACCTAAGAAAGTACCTGATGAATGGTCATTTCTTGCAGATTAATGTGGGTGTAAACTTTGTCTTTTGCCAAACAAGTGATATCACTGCCAAAAATCAGTAAAAAGACGTAGTTTTAAAATGGGAAAACTAAATAGCAGTTGGTTAGGTCACAAATCAGTAAGAAACTAAATGGACCTCAACAAGTATCAAGTCTACAGTAGATTAGAACCACAGCTTACCTTCGAGAGTAAACATCCAACAGTGAGTCATTATCATCTACTATAGGAATTGAACTGACTTGAGCTGCAAATGCAAAGGTAATAATTATGAAAAGAAGAAATATCACGGTAACACTCAGCTACCCCAATTCCCTCCCCATTTCCTCTCTTCATACCTTAAATGATGTGTTTGTCGTTAACTTTTGTTCTTGGTTTATTTAAGGTTGTTCCTTTCCAAAGGATTTGAGATTCTATTAATACTCAAGAACATATTAATTAATACACTTCACTTTATTTTCGAAGCCGAATAATCCTACAAAATGTTTGGGATTGAAGCACACAAATTGTAAGTGAACAAGAGGTACACACCTTGAACTAACAAAGTTAGTGCTGCATTAAGAGAGGCGCTCGGCCTCAACATTGCTAATGGTCGTCGATTTGGCTCCCCAATTTTTGGAACCCAAGTGCCCAAAGGAATTGCACAAATAGGTAACTGAAGAATGGGCAATGATCCAGAAGAATTCCTAAAATACCTGCATATACCTGAAAATTGGCAAATCAAGTGTCAGTAAGCAAACGTGTATTGCTATTTTAAGAAGCTTTTCAAAATATTCTTACATTTTAGTATTTCAGAGAGTGATCCAAGATTTAATAGCTGTGGATATGAGCCATCCTCTGATGAATGGATAATGGGCAAAGTAGCAACACCATTTTGCAAAATCTTTAAAGCAACATCTTTCAAATTCTCATCTGGTCCTGCCTGGAAAAGCAATATCGAAAACTTATGCCCTCAATATTAACACCAAATGCAATTTATTATAGTGAGTTAAGTGCTCAATTAACAATAGGATATTGACATGCCAAAGAATGTCACCTGGACAAGTCGGGTAGTAAATTCACTTCCATGCTCATTAGTTTGTCTGTTCAGATATAATTTAGCTTCTTTCCAAGCAGATATAGTGTGTGTCTCAAGTTCTTCCTCTGTCAGATTGGACCCGTGAGTACCAAGCTGCAAAATGGTTATGGCTTATAAACAATTCAATAATAAGTTGCAATGACCAAAGTAATGACTTTATATCCTCATTTTAAAATAATTAAACCAAACAAAATAAATGGTAAAAACAACTCCTATGGTCAGAAGTCTCTTGCAATCCATAAAGAGGCCTATGGTCAAGTCCAAGAAACTGTCGGTGCCGCAAACGCTTCTCTCAACACGTTTTATAACCAGACGCTTTGTATGTTCCAAACACAGGCATATTAGTAGGAATAAATCTAATGAAGACTTCGTAACTGTTGTACTAAAAGATTTCTATAAATAACAATGGCAAAAAAACATAGTACTAGAGGACATACATACCTCTCTCATAATTAAGATAAAATCCAATGCACTAAGAACTCCAATAAACTGCCCCTTGCAGAAGTCCCAAAGAGGAGCAATAGTAATACCCTGGAAATAGCTTGACTCAGAAGAGATGCATATAAAACTTGATATCAGAGAAGTAAATATGCTCAATAACATTACAGAGAGACGAACAACAGATTATGTTTTAGAGCAGCTGTGAACTCTATGAAAGGGAATCTAAGTATGCCATATAGATGTTTATTAATTATTGAGCCACTTTTAAACTCTTGAACTTTGCTTTATACTTTCCTGTCATGTCCTGCTTTTTTATGGGTCTTGAAAGGGAGGACCAAAACCCAGTATCTTTGCAGACGAGATGGCTGGCCCAGTATACCATTATTCAAGATAAAGTTGACTTCAAATTTCAAAAGAGAACAGGAGTACCTGTTCATGCAGAATATGAAATGCTTGCTTCACAGGTAAATCAACATCAAGTGCAATGACCTGTAAGTGAAATATATATAAAGATATATATTTAAAGATGAGAAAAGAGTTCCAGTGACCAAGTTCATGATAAACCTCAACATTTAGAAGTTTAAAAATGAACAAGGGAAGGTTAAAAAAGGCAGATATTCGAACCTTGCCAGACTCTGGCAGCAGCTCATAAGCTGTGTGTGTGGACAGGAATACAGAAATACGTTGGCGGGAGACCTCTAAATCTGCTTCTGATATCCTTGGCAATGCCTCGTGCATAGTACCATCTGGAATTCTTAACTGCAAGTTCTACAGGAGATGCATACCAAACACATTAGAACAGATGAACCCCACGATAAGCAAACAAATAACAACTAATAAGCAAGCTCTTCTATACACAAAGACACAAGTACTGCCAAAACCTAGCTCCATCAACCCCACGATACACACAACTATCATTTTTCAAAATCAGAGCAACCTGATAAAAAATCACGATTCAAGAAATATAAGCCCTTTCTGAACAAACAAGATGATAACAACAAGAAACATGGACATAATATCCAATAATCGTTTTAAAAAACGTGGTTCAGTAGAAAATTCTCATACCAAACGCCGAAAGGTATCATTATCGACATCCATGCTAGAACCAGGTGGTGTTTGTGGGCTCAGGATTGTAGGAATAAAACTAGAATCCCTGGATAGAAGGATGGTATTCACCGTCCCATAGCTGCCACTCACAAAGGGTTGGTGCTCATCATGTCTCCATTCACCATCAACAATAAATTTGTACTGGATAAGAGGAATTTAAATATCAGTATGTAGGTCTTCATAATATAAGACAAAGCAATAGATCAAAAACACCATGCATATGATTTTAGTCACTAAAGGAAGCACATAGAAAAGGGTACAACAGGAAATTCCTCGTGAAGTGTAAGAGTTTGCCGCAACTTATATAGGTGAATCCATGGACTCATGGAGGGCCATCATTGACTAGTTTTTGAAAGATTCTTTTTAGCTTAGCCCAGCTTAACGCAAGGCAACATATGCGCGGCTCAAAAAAATTGAATTAGGGAATATAAATCTACAGTAACCAATTCCAAATAAAAAATTTAAGAACTTGTCTATATAAAGTTATTAAGTCCAACAAACAGGTAATCAGATTCTATCTGAATAGAAATTACTAAGATTCACAAAGTTGACTGTCAAGAATTCCAGTTTGTTAAATTCCCCTCTATTGAGAACTAAAATCGAGGTGATTTTGGCCTTATGCCTGACAACCTGTGACTCCACTTTCAGAGTAGGATTCCAGATTCCACCCTAGCCACCCCAACTATCACAAAATAGACTTTTAGCACCACTTTGAGCATTCCTCCCATCCTAAACTTGATGTGGTTGAAGACTAGCATATTTGATCTTTCATATGCCACATTTTAGGTAGACAGGAAATTCTATGATTTATACTTGGGCACCCCTAAGAAAAAGTTACTTCCCATGAAAGTTAAATGTATTGACTTAGTTAAGAAGTTTTTGAGGAAAGATGACAGATATGTCTATGATTTTATAGATCATAGTTTATATCTACCCAAGAAGATTGCATGCTTTACTTTTCACCCATAAATTTCAATCTCTTACCCATCACTAACAGGATACTCATAGAAGAAGACGGCTACTACTCTAAGATTATCCAAAATAGGAAGCGCACTACCCTCGCCCCAACTTTATTCATGCAGTCCAAGGCAAATTACCTGATTTTTTTAACAAAGGATACAATTCCAAGCCCTAAATATAGCAAAATGGTCGATATATTACAGTGATAGAAGCAAGATCCAAGGTCAATAAAAAGTTTATTGTATATAAATTTGATTTTTTTTTTCTTCCCGAAACAAAGAGATAACTAACAGATCTGACATTTGGGCCTCCAAAGAAAACTGCCAAATAATTTTTAGCATGAGATTCCTCAGCCCAAACATCCGGCCTGCTCAGGTATCATGTTTAGATTTCTATCTGTAGAACCTGGTATGATATTGTCATAGAATTTTGTATGATGGTTGTTATGGTTTTCGGTCTCCTCTACAGTGCACAAGGATCCCACAAATAGAATGTTTGGAGCAGTGTTACCTGATTCGCGGTACGCTTAGGTAGGCGGTTCGGATATGGGTATGCGGTAAACTAAAGTACCGGTACGCGATTCATGGGGGGTAGACTTAGTACATATACTATTTAGATTATCTATATACTATTTAGATTATCTATATTCTAGTGTTTTTTACAATGCCCATAGTCTTTTATATTTATGTAAAACCATAGTATTTGTCAATAAACATGTATACATACTTTGATTGACAATTTAGTAGCCCTAATAATACAACTAATATTGCTTTAATTACCTCTAAATCACACTTATTTA
>JAUMHB010039388.1:4093-19098 GCA_032359685.1 Pittosporum tobira | reverse complement strand
TACTTACTTTTATTAATAATAATTTTGTTAATACTTTTGACATTTTCCATTATGGAATGGAAATGGGTGTGTAGAATGAACAATTTATTGATAAAAAAAATATTTTGTACTTATATATATGTTAGATGTTTAAATTTAATAATTTGTAATTAAAATATTATTTGTAATTAAAATATAAACTAATGGTGATTTCTTTTACATATATTATATATGAAAAATAATAGACAATTAATAGCTATTTTTATTGGTAATATTGTTTTAGCAATAAATTTGTATTTATATGTATGTTAGAAGTTTATATTTAATAATTTATAATTAAAATATAGTTAAGTGATGATTTCGGTAAATGCGCTGATAATAAAAAGTATATATACTTGCAAATAATGGAAAACCAAATTTATATATCATTAAGCGAAACAATATTTAACATTTTGGAATTTATTTCATCATATGAGTTTAGTAAAGTGATAAATTTACTCATTATCTATTGATTTGAACCAGGTTCAAATCCTGACAACAAAAATTAATTTTTTTAAAAGAAAAAAATAACCGAGGAGTATGACGGTCTAAGTAAAATATGGAACCAAAATTAACTTTGTTTGACCGATTTGTGCTTTATATATATATATATACTAGTTTGGGTCCAGTGTTTTTCGGGCTAGATACACTTGCTAATTATTATATTATAACTAAAAACTTAAACTTTGCATTTTTTGTGTGAATTTTTTTTATAAATTATTAATTAAATAAAAATTTTGAACTTTTAAACTAATTGAATATATTAATTATTTGAGTTTAGATTGGAAATTTGATTCAACAACTTTTCAAGATATAACACTTTCTTTTTAATAAAAATAGTTTTTATTAGTTTTAAATAAATATATGATTTTTTTTAGGGAAAAAAATTGAATTGGCCTTGAATAGTTGGAGCTTAAGTGAGATTTAACATTTTTTTCTATTAACTAGGTGGCCTTTAGATTTTAAAAGAAACAAAGAAACATAGAAAAATGAATTAAACATATCAAAAAAGATCACTAGCTTTCAAGTAACCAAATCAACACATGAAATTCATTTAGATTTCACAATGTGCATGATTTAGATGTTCAATATAATAAAATTATAATTAATTTTAAAATAGTGGAAAAAATGATGAGATGCTTTTATTTAACATTATAATTGATTTACTGATTATATGTATCTAAAACTTTAGTTGACTCGGTAAGTCATATGAAAAAGTGTTTTTAGCTCTCACTGAGTTGTGGAACTAATGTTGAGTTGAGGAACAATTTTGTCTAAGTAACTAAATGTCCACCCAAAAAAAGCAAACTTAGGTTTAGTTCTACAACACTATGAAAAATAATAAACACATCATAATTATTTTTATTGGTAATATTATTTTAACAATAAATTTGTTTTTATATATATTTTAGAGGTTTATGTTTAATAATTTGTAATTAAAATATAGTTAAGTGATGATTTCGGTAAATGTGTTGATAATAAAAAGTATGTATACTTAAAACAAATGAAAAACCAAATTTATATATTATTAAGTGAAACATACAATATTTAACATTTTGGACTTTATTTCATCATATGAGTTTGGTAAATTGATAAACTTACATATAACCTATCGAAGTGACTTGAGTTCAAATCTTGGCAACTACAATTAATTTTTTAATATAAAATAAATGACCGAGTTAACTCGCTTGAGTTAACCAAGTTCAAGGGCAAAAGTGTTCAAAAGATGGCTAAATATTGAACCAAATTGATCAAAACGAGTTTCTTGTATCTTGAGCTTTATATATATATATATCTATGGACTCGATATAGATATAAATTAGAGTCAAATTGCAAACTCAATTTTTTAAACTTATTCTTAGTCTGTGACATATTTTTTTTATTCCATTTGAATTCTGTAATCTCTAAATGCTCAATAAAATGTTACTAAACAAACACATAACTTGATTAGAAAATATATGTTTAAAAGAAAACCATGATCATTATTAACATAACAACTAAATAAGAAGCCCATGGGCCTATATATAAGTTCATTAGGGTTTAGGATTAGGTTTCTTTCTTGCTATATATATCCCTCTTCTAATTCATTATTTGATACATTCAATAAACACGTTTTGCTTCTCCTATACCTTTCTACATGGTATTAGAGCCTCTAAGGCTTCTTTGTCTCTGAAATTCATCCATAGCAACAGTGGTTTTGCTATTTTCTGGTTTTGTTCAAACAGCAGTTGCTTCTGTTCGAGTCGGATTATCATATCTCATCTACATATGGCATATAATATACCATCGTCTTTGTATTTTCAAAACGCATCCATAACCATCAAAATTGTGAAATTCTAACCTTAAATGCACCTTCACGTGCCTTCTAAAAACACTGCATGTGGTCATCACGTGCCAGGTTTTGCTATTTTCTGGTTTTGTTTGAACAACAGCTGTTTCTATTCGATTCGGATCATCATAACTCGTATATATAGGGCATATAATATACCATCGTCTTTTTCTTTTCAAGACGCATCCACAGCCATCAAAATTGTCAAATTCTGACATCACACGCGCCCTCACGCGCAGATTGAAGCCATTGCGCGCGGTCTGGTTTAGCCTATGACTTTTCTTTTGACCGGTTCAACCCTTCTTTGACTGGTTCTTAACCAACTTTGACAGGTTCCCTATACAAAATCGTGAGATCTTTCTATTTTTGGGGTCCATTTTGCTCAATTCCTAATTTATAGTACTGATGTTCTTTAAAAATTATTTTTTTGCATAGTAAGTTGCTATATTTTGTTGTGTTTGCAATAACAATGGACAGAGGTGATAATACATCCCCCATTCAGACCATTCTAAACAGTTCTAACTATGTTTTGTGGTCCTAAGCCATGAAAAGCTTTCTGAAAGGGGAGAAAATTTGGTGATATGTTACTGGAGATAACAAAATCTTGGAAAAAAAGACAGATGAGACCGATTCCAAATTCCAGGTTTGTCTTGAAGATTGGGATATCAAAAATCATCAAGTAATTACTTAGTTCACCAATTCATCCATTCCAGAGATAAATATGCAGTTTAGACGATACGACACTACAAAGGCCGTGTAGGATCTCTTAGCAGATCTGTACACCACTGCCGATCTCTCTCATCAATATCAGATAATGAGCTTAATATAATATCCGGACAAATACAAAGATCTAACCAATCTATCACTAAATTCCTTTCATTAATGAACTCACTATGGGATCAGTTGGCACTGTCTGAGCCAAAATGGGAGTGTTCCAAAGATGCTGCACATTACAATGCATACAAAAACAAACAACGCCTTATACAATTTCTTATGGCTCTTGATCAGAAGTTTGAACCAATTCAAGCTTCTCTTTTACATCGCATTCCATTATCATTCATTAATGGTTCAGTTTCTAAGCTTATCTCTGAAGAAACCCGTCTTCGTGTTCTCAAGTATAACTTCATTCATGTTGTGACATCAACAGAGTCTGTCTTAGACACTCATTCACATGCATCTCCTTCTCAGTCATTAGAGATCCCTAGATCATTTCCAAACATGGGACAATTTACAAATAATTTTCAACACAATGTCACTTGCAGTTATTGCCAGAGACGTGGTCATGTTTACAAAGATTGTCGCCAACGACCACGAGACAGTTGGAATAACAATAAACAGAGGGGGAAATAATTATCGTCATATTATTGCTACTGCAAAAGACTCCGACAGCTCTACAAATTCTATACCAATGAATGATCTTAAAGGTATTATCAAACATGTTTTATCTTATGTCAGTAATCCTTATGTTACTACTTTTTCCTCTGCGAGCTTAGGTAAAACTTGGTATTTTGATTCTGCCTGTTGCAACCATATGATAAATGATTCTATATTGTTATCTCATATTACCCATGATATTTCCCATACTAACATGCATATAACCGATGGTTCTCTGATGCATGTCCACAAGATTGGAAATATTTCTTATCAGAATTTATCTATTCCTAATACATATTTCATACCAAAACTCACTTTAAATCTTCTCTCTTTTGGCCAATTATGTGAACTTGGATTTGATGTTTTTTTTCTTCCTCTTGTTGTCATGGGCAGGATTCTCATATGGGACAGGCCGTAGGTGTGGAAGGTTGTTTGAGCTCACAAATCTCCACATTCCTCATAAATCTCCACAATTCATTCCTAGTTTTACTCCCTTTAGTTCAGATTCTAGTTTTTAGTATTCTTGACTTAGTCATGTTTTTTACAGTCGGTTGTGTCCTTTAATTTATAGTGGTTTATTACGTTCTGTCAAAAATGACAATTTCGATTGTTTATCTTGTAAACTTGCCAAGCACACTGCTTTACCTTTTTCTATTAGCCAATCAAAATCTATTTCTCCTATTGATTTAGTTCATTCAGACATATGGGGACCTTCTCCCAATGTTAGTATAGGAGGGTCAAGATATTATATGATATTTGTTGATGATTTCTCTCGTTTTATATGGATATACCTTATGAAAAAATGTTCTGAACTGACTAATATTTACAAAACTTTGTCATTATGATAAAAACTCAATCTTGTCGTAATATTAAAGTTTTTTGCATTAATAATGCCATGGAATATAAAGAAACTGAATTACTTCAATTCTTTGCATCTAATGGCATCATTATCCATCACTCTTGTCCTGGTACATCTGAATAAAATGGTGGTACTGAACACAAACACAGACATATCTTAGAAACTGTGTGTGCTCTACTTCTTGCTGGTTCCCTTCCTGAATGTTTTTGGGGCGAAGCAACTTTCACAGTCGTATATACCTTTAATAGGATTCCTTCTCCTTTTCTTGACAATCAATCTCCATATGAACGATTGTATGGTTCTTCTCCTTCATATCAAGATTTTAAAGTTTTTGGATGTGCTTGTTTTGTTCTTCTTCAGCCTCATGAATGAACAAAATTAGAACCTGCTTCTTGTTTATGTTGCTTTCTTGGGTATGGTATCGAACATAAGGGATACGGATGTTGGGATCCTATTTCTAAAAGAATTCTTATATCTCGACATGTCACCTTCTAGGAACATAAAATGTTCCTTCTATGTCCAAATTTGAGATCGACACTTCCACCTTCGTACCTCATTTTACCAATCCATTCTACGAAATATCATCTGATTCTACAGGTTCCAGTTCTAATAATTTTACTACAAGTGATATCACACCACCTTTGGAATCTACTCCTATACATCAATCTCATGACGTTGTCTCCGATGATGATTCTGCATCACCACTAACCATTGAGCCCATTCGTTGTTCAACTCGAGTAAGACAACCTCCTCTTCGTCTTAATGACTATCATGTTTCTTGTGTCATCCAACCTTTACATGAACCTCAAACATACCAAGAAGCTAGTACTAATCCTTTATGGCAGCAAGCAATGACAAAGGAATTATAGGCATTAGATAAAACACATACTTAGGACATGGTTGATTTACCTACAGGGAATATACTTATTGGTTTTCGACGGGTCTATAAAATCAAGACTAGATCGGATGATATAGTGGAAAGATATAAAACACGTCTTGTGGTTAGATGTTTCACTCAGGAATATGGTATATATTAATTATGAGGAGAATTTGCTCCTATTGCTTGACTTATATCTATTCGTAGTTTACTTGTTGTTGCGGCAGTTTGTCATTGGGATCTATGGCAAATGGATGTTAAAAATGCTTTCCTTAATAGTGATTTATAGGAGGAAGTCTACATGAAACCTCCGCCAGGTTACTCTCAATCTCCTCATCAGGCGTGTCGGCTCAACAAAGCTATTTATGGACTTAAACAAGCTATCCGAGCTTGGTTTGCAAAGTTTAGTGCTATCTTAAGTCAGCGAGATTTCTCATCTAGTTCTTATGACCATGCTTTCTTTATTTGTTGTACAAATAAAGGGATTGTTCTCTTGCTACTGTATGTTGATGACACGATTATTACTGAAAATGACATTGTTGGGATACTAGATCTCAAGTTGTTTCTCAATAAATATTTTTAGATGAAAGATTTAGGTCTGTTAAGCTATTTTTTGGGTCTTGAAGTGTCCTCCGACTCATCTGGTTATAATCTCTCACAAAGGAAATATACTTATGATCTTTTTTATCATGCAAGTATTACTAATAATAACATTGTTTTTACTCCTTTAGAAACCAATGTCAAACTTACTCTGAGAGATGGTACCCCACTCAGCAAAACTACTTTGTATCGTCAGATAGTGGGAAGTTTGATTTATCTCACTGTTACTCGACCGGATATTGCTTATGTTGTTCACTTGGTTAGTCAATACATGTCTGCTCACAGAACTACACATTATGCTGTTGTTCTTCAGATACTTCGATATGTGAAAAGAACTATATATCAGAGGTGGATTATAATGGTAATTCTCATGATCGATGTTCTACTACCGGTTTTTGTTTCTTTATTGGAGATTTTCTTATTTCTTGGCGAAGTAAGAAATAAACAATTACGTCCAAATTCACTACTGAATCTAAATATCAAGCTCTTGGTGATGCCACTCAAGAACATATTTGGCTTCGTTGGTTATTAACTGATATGGGTGTATCACTTTCTTCAACAATTGTTCTTCATACCGACAGTCAGAGTGCCATGAAAATTGCTCACAATGAAGTTTTTCACGAGCGGCCTAAGCATATTGAGACTGATTGTCATTTTATTCATCAGCACATTTCTCGTGGAACAATTCATCTTCAATTTGTTTCCACACTAGCACAAACAACTGACATTTTCACTAAAGCTTATCCGCCAGCTTATTTTTGTGATTTAGTTTTCAAACTCAAGTTGTTGTCGACTCAACTAAATAAGAAGCCCATGGGCCTATATATAAGTCCATTAGGGTTTAAGATTAGGTTTATTTCATGCTATATATACCCCTCTTGTAATTCCTTATTTGATACATTCAATAAACACATTTTTTTCTTCTGCTATACCTTTCTACAATCATATATCTCAAGCTTTGTAATTTTTCATGGACAATGGCCGTATGTGCATGTTCTAGCTAGTTTGCAATATGTTAATTATCTTTGTCTGGAGTCGTATGTGATAATAAAGTGAAGAAAATTATATTTTAATATTTATATAGTGCTTGGTTTGACAATTGTGAATGTATGTTAGAAATTAAATGTACTTGCATGTCATGCTCTAACAACTATTATGTGGTTAAGGTTGTGGGATAATTAGTGGGAAGAAAATTAGAAATATTATTTTTTTTAAAAGGAAAATAACTATTATGTAATTTTATCTCCAATATAATAAAACATCCCCACTACAAACTTGAACTTTCCTTTTTTGAGAAAATATGTTTAAAGAGAAAACTTATTGAAGGAAAATAAAAGATGTTCTTTTGGGCCTTTATGCTACAGAGGAAATGAACTAAGTTTCCTCACAAACTACTATTTTTTGCTATGTCTAGGTTACAAATTGAGACTATTGATCATCTCTGTATGACCTATATTTTTGTAAGGGCAGTATGTTTTGGTTCGATTTTTAGATGTCCATCAACATGGACAACATATATCAATCTAGAATTAGTTTAATTTAGTTTGCTCCTCTTGATAACGCGTGAAACTTCATTTGCTATTTTACTATTTACACATTATTTATTTTTATTATAAAAATAAAATATGTGTCATGTGTATTGAAATGACTAAAAAGAGTATGATAATTTTATTTAATAATATATCACACATTGAAAGACCAAAATATATATGGTCAGTATTTTCAATATTCAATTTCATCATTGGTGCTTGTCAAAACCTAACTAGGGCATCAAAGTGTCGAAGAAAGCGAACCTAACTGTCTAAATAGTAATTGATGCTTGGCCACATCAGCCAACCAGGCTAGGGTTGTCACCTAATTGGAAACTCTGGGATGGTCTAATGGCGATTACATTAAATCGATTAAACCTAAATCCACTATATTCTCGAATTATGATAAATCTACGTGAGGCTTATGGTCCGGTGGGCCTAAAAGGACTCCTATTCAGGATCAATAATCACATATAAAATTCAACAAGGATTTGGTAATAGCACCACCTCATGGTCATTAGCTTGAGCACCAAATTAAAAGTTTTTAAATAAACCCCCTCTCATGGTCGTAAGTTGATATACTTTCATACAATCTTATAATAGAACTAATGGTTGGTGTCTTTGTTCTTGATTACTGACTAAGGGGAATGAGGTCATAACCCCTTGTGTTGCCTGTATTTCAGGTTTAGTTCTATCAAGTAGGGCACAAGGCTAATAAAGTATTAGCAATCAATAGGTATTGAAATGTCATGTGGAGAAGTTGATTAATTTAAGTCACTTAAAAACCTATTTATTTATCGATAACCTGATGACCACAAGTGATCGCGAGAATCAAGGAACTACTCATGGTAGTTCATGGAAGTTATGAAGAGAGTTTTGTGGAACTGTTGCAAGAGACAAGAAAACCCCATTAATTATAAGTGGAATGTTTGTGTCAATATTGATAAGCAACTATTCTGTTTCTAAATACTATTTTTATTATTAAAAAAAAATCACACGATTAGTCTGTCAATCCTGAAACAACTAAAAATACAATTTATTTTGATTAGTGCTTCATGAGAGACTTAAACATCATTAAAACTTAAAACTGGTTCCTCCGTATATATCTATGTCATTTATCAAATCCGCTGCTTTTCATTTTGCTCCCTCCCTCAATTCTATTCTAACATGGTTCTTATTCTTCATTTTCGGTTTAAATGAATTGAAGAATTATAACAGTATATATATGAAAAGGTGGGGAAAAAAGTTGGAATAAACTTGGACTCTATAGTAATACTAAGATTGATATTTGATATTAAGATGAACATATAGAAGCTATATGTTAAATTTTAATGAGCATTCAAAACACCATTTGTAATTATTTAGACTTTTAATGAAAATTATTTTCACTCACTAAGTCAAGCTAAATATCCAACTATGCACTTGATGAGTTGTATATATGAATATTGAGTTGAGGATCATTTTTGGCCAAAGGGTAGTGCAAGCTAAAAACCAAGTTGACCCTTCAAGTTTTGTGGTGTTTGTGTTTTTATATAGATATAGATTGGAGTCAAATTGCAAACTTAATTTTTTTCAACTTACACTTGGTCTATCAATTTTTTTTACTACGTTTGAATACTATAATCTTTAAATGCTCAATAAAGTGTTACCAAACAAATACATAACTTAAATACATAACTTGATTGGACAATGTATAAAAGAAAACCATGATCATATATCTCAATCTTTGTCATTTTCGAGGACAATGGTTGTATGTGCATGCTCTAGCTAGTTTGCAATAGGGTTAATTGCATAAGTGTACCTCCAAGTATTGAACTCGTGTCAAACCCTACCCCTAAGTTTAAAAATTAGTAAAAGTGATTCTAAAGTATATTGGCTAAAGTACATTTTGAACCTTTCAAGTATTGAGATTTTAGATGAGGTTGAACCTCAATCTTTTCTCTTCGGCAATTTAAACCCGAATGTCCATGTTTTGTTAGAACTTAAACCTTTCGGTGAAATTTTCTATCAGAAGATTCTTTTCAAAGAATATTTTAGTAGAAATTTTGCCTTTGAAAAGAATATTCAGATATAAAATTTTACCAAAAGGTTTAAGTTCTAACATAACATGGACATTCGGATTTAAATTGCCTCCAAAAAAAAAGATTGAGGTTCAACCTCTAAAATTTCAATACTTGAAAGATTCAAAATGTATTTTAGCCAAGTATATTTCCACAATTTATGAAGGTTTGATTTTTTTGGAGAAATTTTAATTATATTTTCTAAAATTTAAATTGTTTTTAGATTTTTTATTATCATTTTTTTTGTATTCAAATGGTCAAAATATAGTCAAATGTATAAAATAAAAATATCTGTTATAAATAGATGTTTTCTATCTAAAAACTAACCGCATGGTCTATTATGTTAATGGAAATATATTTTAGGATCACTTTTACTAGTTTTTAAACGTGATGGTGGAGTTTGACACAAGTTTCATACTTAGAGGGACATTTACGGAATTAATCCTTTGCAATATGTTGATTATCTTTTTCTAGAGCCGTATGCAATAGTATCATGAATAAAATTATATTTATATAGTGTGCTTGATTTGACAATTGTGATTGTATGTTACAATTTAAATGTACTTGTATGTTTGGCTCTAACAACTATTATGTGGTTAAGGTTGTGAGATAGCTTAAGGAAATTAGTAATATTAAGTAATGAAATTTCTTAATATTATTTTTTTAAAGGAAAAAAAAAGAAAAAAAAAAACTTGATGGAGATCATCCCAAATTAGTTCCACCTTGGCCCTAATTAGGGAAATGTGGCATCCCACGTGGCAGCTCATCCTACTAGTCATCCTTAAGGTACGGCAACCCGCTTCACCTAAAGAAGGATCGAGCCCAACACTGCGCGTCCGGAGGATCGAGCCCGACCCTCAACATCAAGAATGATCAAGCCCGGCTCTCGATATCCGGAAGGATCGAGTTCGGTCATCGGCCCTTGAATGGTCTTTAACTTCCCTCAGTCCAGCTGGACACTCACCGATGAGGACTTTAAACTATACGCCTTGGGCCAAGGCCTTCCCAGACAGTGGGCCCAATCCACCCCATCGATCGGGCCTGACTCTGCTTGGTCTGGGTCAAACTCCCTAAAGGCCACAAAACAAGTTCGCAGGCGGTGTCCATTCAGCCACCTAACCCCGCAACCATGTTAACTCAAATGAGGCATGTCATACCTACTGTCAACTCAAAGCAGACACGCTAGCAGACACGTTATGCCTACTTTATCGGGCTGCAGGCTAAGACAAACTCTAAAAATACCTCCTTATTTGCACAAATGGGGGGGAGCCAATACCCTGCAAAAATACAGACTTACCGGTAAACTCACTGGAGCGAAATACACCCTCAAAAATATAACGATAAACCTCTTCCTCCCGATTTTAATATTCAGATTACCATCTTAATCTCAACTAACTTAAGCATCGGAAAGGGGAACGAAGGACCACACCCCACATGTTGGCCGTGTTTTAGATAAACCTACTATTACTGACGTGTGCCCAGATGGAAGTAAGGTTTGAACTTGGTCAAAAGTCGAAGTGGTCATAACAATTGGCACTAGAATGAGGGGACAACCTCCATCTTACACGATCTACCTGTATACTAAACCCTTTCAGCACACATGTCAGCCGACTAGAGTAGTGCAAACCCCACGCTGGACGTGCACGGTGCCTGAAGAGCATATACAATGATCCTCGAGCCCCTAGACAGGAGGTTTGATGAAGTCTAAGACAACTCTAGGGAAAACACCCCTGAGGATACCACTACCGACTCTCAATACCGCTCTCAGGGGTAGAAGAGACGTAACCAAAAATGGCCTAGAGGGGTTGAAGGGCACCGAGATGCCTAAAAACACCCCACGTGTTGGCCGTGTTTTACGTAAACCTACTATTACTGACGTGTACCCAGATGGAAGTAAGGTTTGGACTTGGTCAAAAGTCGAAGTGGTCATAACAATTGGCGCTAGAAGGAGGGGACAACCTCCATCTTACACGATCTACCTGCATACTAAACCCTTTCAGCATACATGTCAGCCGACTAGAGTAGTGCAAACCCCACGCTCGACGTACACGGTGCCTGAAGAGCACATATAATGATCCTCGAGCCCCTAGACAGGAGGTTCGATGAAGTCCAAGACAACTCTAGGGAAAATACCCCTGAGGATACCACTACTGACTCTCAATACCGCTCCCGGGGGTAGAAGAGACGTAACCAAAAATGGCCTAGAGGGGTTGAAGGGCACCGAGACGCCCGAGAACACCCCACGTGTTGGCCGTATTTTAGGTAAACCTACTATTACTGACGTGTGCCCAAATGGAAGTAAGGTTTGGACTTGGTCAAAAGTCGAAGTGGTCATAATAATTGGCGCTAGATGGAGGGGACAACCTCCATCTTACACGATCTACCTGCATACTAAACCCTTTCAGCACACATGTCAGCCGACTAGAGTAGTGCAAACCCCACGCTGGACGTGCACGGTGCCTGAAGAGCACATACAATGATCCTCGAGCCCCTAGACAGGAGGTTCGATGAAGTCCAAGACAACTCTAGGGAAAACACCCCTGAGGATACCGCTACCGACTCTTAATACTGCTCCTGGGGGTAGAAGAGACGCAACCAAAAATGGCCTAGAGGGGTTGAAGGGCACCAAGACGCCCGAGAACTCCTCAAGTCCCGCGAAGACGAGAGGCTGGCCAAATTACTCCAAGACCAATGCAACATCACCCTTGAAATTAAGAAACTAAAAGGCAAGCGAACCATGGAGGATGACCAGTCTCTTCAAACCAGCAGCCAATGTGAGTGCACCCACTCTCCTCCATTTCACTAATCTAGGATAGGCGAGTCCTGCCACCGGTCACCGCAACACTCACACTGACTTAGGCATATCAGCTCCTGATCACCTGCACGGGCCGAGCGGAGGTAGAAAAATACAAAAAGAAGGTAGAATCCTTTGAAAAAAATTTTACCAGTCCCACAGTCTCCATGCGAGATTTAAATAATTTGAAAAGTATTAAGTTCTTTGGAAATTCCCGAATTCATTAACCTAAGTATAATTACTACCGAAACTGCACAAGTCACCTTGAACTATCTCTAGCAAAATTTATGTCTCAATTTTCACTCACTAATTTTCACCTCTTGGTCCCTCAATTATATGACAAAAGATCATTTAAATAGCTAATTATTTAGAAGCATTAAACTCATAAGACATACCTCATAACAAGTAGATTCATAAAAAGTATGATAAAAATAATAACTTTAATTATTCAAGAGTAGGATCCATCTAGTCTTAGCATAAAGAAAATTAGAACATGACTATTCTACAAAATACAATGGAAAAGATAGAAAAACCCAGAAGAAGTTGGCTAGATGTCTTTGTGTGATAACCCTTCCGGTCTCCCGTTTCCTTGAGCTCTTGATCTCCTCTCGATCGTATATTGTATGAAAAGTATTTCTCCAGATCTGTAAATCTGAGCTAGCAGGGGGGGTTTTATAGCTTCTAATCATGGGAATTATTATAAGTTGACTCAAATTAGGTTTTCTGTCTTTCAGTCCAAGTCCAACTCTTTAGAAAAGCCCAAAATCGTGTAAGTAAAAGCTTCCCGAAACAGTCAACAGAATTCGCGACAAGTTATTCGGCCTACCTTACGGCCGTAAGCTGGCTTACGGCTAGCTTACGGTCATAAGCCAGGCCTCCATAAGGCCCTCAGGACTTTGGCGTTTGCTTCTGCTTCGATTCCAGGCAATCCTTCTTCATCCGGGATTAGGTCAAACTTCGATTTTTGTTCGCAATAGGCATTTTGAAGCCCAATTCTCTGCATTGTAAGCCCAATAACAATAGAATATATCTAATCCTTTGAATTGATGATTTGTTAGCCCAAACAAGGATAAAAAAGCCCAATCCATGCATTTTAATAATAAATCAAGATAGTAAACATAAGAAAATATGTATATAAAAAGTACTGATCAATGTTATTTCTCATTTCTACATCTGAAAGTGATTTTCCATATAAAATACCAAAAAAACTAAGTAGATGGTCCATGGGGTATACCAATCAATGTGTGTTGATAAGAAATAAACTAGTACAAAATTAAATCTAATTCTTTAACACTTTTGTCACAAGATCTATTTAGTTTAATTTTAAAAATAAATATTTCATAAGTGGTCGAAGGGTGCAACTTTGACTTTATCTCCAACCAATTGATCAAGATAATCAGTTGTTTGTAAACTAAGGTTTGATATCTCGTACAAGTCTACACTAGTTCTAATGATGTTTTAGTCTCTCGTGAAACACTAACTAAAATAAGTTTTATTTTTGGGTATTTCAAGATCGAAAGGACTATTTGAATGATTTTTTTAATAATAAAAATAGCTTTTAAAAATAGAATATTTGCTTATCAATATTTAAGTAAACTTTCTACTGATAACTAATGGGGTTTTGTTGTCTTTTGCAACGGTTGCACAAAACTCTCTTCATAACTTCCATGAACTGCCATGAGCAATTCCCTGACTCTCACGACCACATAAGGTTGCTAGGTTGTCTGTAAATAAATAAGTTTTTGAGTGATTTTTAAATTAATCAACTTTTCCACGTGACACCTTCTGCTTTGCCCCCTTGTACATATATAATGGATAAAACAAAAATTAATGATGACATTGAATATTAAAAATATGACCATGTATATTTTGGTCTTCCAATGTGTGCTACATTTTAAAATAACATTATCATACTTTTTTTGGTCATTTCAATACACGTGACACATATTTTATTTTTATAGTACAAACAATGTACAAATAATAAAATAGCAAATGAATAATAAAATAGCAAATGAAGTTTCATGCGTTATCAAGAGGAGAAAGCTAAATTATACTAATTTTGGATTGACATATTTTGTCCATGTTGATGACCTGACATCCAAAAATTGTACAAAAGTATAACACAAAATGGTAGTTTGTGAGAAAACTTGGTTCGTTTCCTCTATAGCACAAAGGCCCAAAAGATTGTCTTTTATTTTCCTTCAATAAGTTTTCTCTTTAAACATGGTTTTTCGAAAAAGAAAAATTAAAGTTTGTAGTGAGCATGTTATATAATATTGTAGATAAAACTACATAATAATTTTGTTGTGACTACTCCAACCTTTGACCAAGTCTAAACCTTGTTTCCAGCTAGGCACACGTCGGCAATAGTAGGTTTACCTGAAACACGGGCAACACCAGGGGTGTAGTCCCTTGTTCCCCTTTCTGATGCTTAAGTTAGTTGAGATTAAGATGGTAATCTAAATATGAAGATCGGGAGGAAGAGGTTTACCGTTATATTTTTTAGCGTATATTTTGCTCCGGTGAGTTTATCGGTAAGTCTGTATTTTTGCAGGTATTGGCTGG
>JAUMHB010039377.1:0-19103 GCA_032359685.1 Pittosporum tobira | reverse complement strand
TTGTTATTTTTGTGGTCTAAATCTTGATTATTTACATTAGATAAATAATTAAAGTGGACGTTCTACCATTTTTTTACGGAATGAAATATAATTTTATGACTTTAATAATAAGTTTATTAGTTTTTATTTCTTCATTGTCAAAGCTTATACTGTATATATTTTCTAACTATTATTTATTTTTACATAATTTTTAGCATTTAAAACTTTTCCTTTTTACGTTTTTTGATTTAGTTTCACTATATATATATATATATATATATATTGGGCCTCATCTAGGGCAAAGGGAGACAAAAATACTATTTCATCTAACCCAACCACAATTGTCCAGATCTTGATCGGACAAACAAGATTAGTGCACGTCCACTACTATTAGTAGCAGACACTGACAATATTATTAGCGGCATACAACATGTCCAAAATACCCTGGTCCCATCTTTATTTCTAATACACGTCCGCTACTATTAGTAACGAGCACTATAGATGTCCGCCACTAATAGTAGCAGAGTTTGGTTACCCAAAATTGTCCATTTAAAGGCACTCATCTAATTCCACTTTATATCCAACTACTTCCCCAACTTTCTCTCAGAAGAAGTCCCACTAAAAAGCCCTAGATTTTGAACATTGCAGTTCATCAATCTTCATATCAAGTTAGTCTGAGAGATATCAAATTTGCTAAAGGTACTTTATGTTACTTACATATCATGGATCATGAATTGGATAAAGTAGAAGAATTTTATACAAAATATGCTAGAAAAGTTGGGTTTGAAATTAGAATTAAAAATAGTAGGAAACATGCCAACACTAAAGAAATTTGTTCAAGAATGTACCAATGTTACAAAACATGGTTTTCGTATTCGAAGAAAAAGGTCATTAATTTAGATGATGATGTTGATGAGGATTCTAATTACGATTAAGGGGAAAATTTGATAAAAATGAGAAGAAATATAATTGATGAAACTCATTGCAAAGCTAGAATGTATGTTGTTCATCTAAAAAATGTGTCAACAATGGAATTGACTCACAATCATATTTTTGTTTCGTTGAACAAGATTTTGCTTATTCAGACTCATAAAAACATAACTCCTGTGTATCGTAATATAATTCAGAGTCTTAATAAAGATGGGATGACATCTTGTTAGATAATAAAATTTTTGAGTTCAAATGTAAGAAGGCTGGCAAATCTACCATTTTCGAAGCAAGATGTAGACAATAATATTAGGCATCTACAAAGGATACCTTTCGATTTGACAGTTTGCCAAAATGATGTTGATTATCTACACAAGCTTCAATGTGAAAGTTCCAGAAAATTCTATTTTGCGGTACAACTAGGGAAAGATAATCGTATTACGAGTATTATGTGGATAGACTATCGATCAATAATGTCTTATAAAGCTTTTGGCAACGTAATTACCTTTGACACCACATATCAAGCGAATAGGTATGCGATACTATTTGCTCCATTTACTAGTGCAAATCATCATTATCATGCGATTTTGTTTGGATTTGCACTCTTAGGCGATAAAACAGAAGATACCTTCATATGGTTGTTTACGCATTGGCTTCAAGCAATGAACAAGAAAGCACCGACTTGTATAATCACTTATCAAGGCTGGCCAATGGGCAATGCAATTGCCTAAGTATTTCCCAATACCCGCCATGCTTTGTGCACTTGGCATATACGTAAAAAAAATTCAAAAAAATTGCATAACATATATCAATCTCATCCGATATTCAAGAAAGAGTTCAATAAATGCATTTTCAAATGGCATACAATTAATGAATTTGAGGCTCGGTGGGAAGCATTAACTGAAAAATATTATTTGAGAAATCATGAATGGTTATAAGATCTTTATCAAATCGAAGAGCAATGGATAAGGGCATACTCAAAAAGATATTTTTTTCCTGGCATGACAACCACGTCAAGGAGTGAGAGTATCAATAGCCTTTTTAACGAATATGTAAATGCGTCAACGGGAATCAAAGATTTTGTTGATAATTCATTAAAAGCGCTTGAAAAAAATTAGGCATGACAGTTAGACCCAAACCGGACGGTACTTGACCAAAGCCGACCCTAATGGCCGAGGTGGGTATGAGATGATTAAGCGAGTTGTGGGGCGGGTATCGGAAAAAATGATTTAAACCTGATCGGGTATGTGGTGGGTCTAGGAATTGTCCCTTCCTTGACCAAACCTACCCCGAACCCTATATATATATATATATATATTCTTTTTTCTTTTTTTCATATGAATATATTATAATTAAGTAAAAGTATTAAGAATTTATTAGAATTTAGTAACAATGACATAATGAATAGGATATATATGGACTTTGGTATTATAAAAAAATTACAAAGAAATTTATAGGCGAGGCGAGTATGGGGTGAGTACGTGGAGGAAAAACTTTAAACAGGGCAGGGATGGGGTGGGGGTACCCCCGACCATACCCGAACTATTGCCGTGCTTATGAAAAACAGTGGTTGCAAGGGAGAAGTGAAGACTATACAACTGCAAACAGACACAGACACAGAAAATTAGCTTACCATCACTGAATATAAATACTTGCTGCAAAAGTATATACTAAGGATATATTCAAACAATTTCAAATACAATTCGAAAATGCACAAAAATATTTCATTGAAAAGTCCTTTACTTCATCGTGTGCAGATTATAAGACATTTTTGGTTTTTAAATCGAATACACTTAAGAGGTTTAATTACACTATTGTTCGATATCACGAAGATATGAATTGTTCTTGTCAAATGTTTGAACATTCTGATATACTATGTGGACATATACTAAGATATTTCATGAGAAACTCTAATGAAATCCCTAGGCATTTCATATACAGACGTTGCATGAGAAATGCGAACAAAGACAAAGGTCAAATGACTTTGAGTTTGAATCCGTCTGAGGATTACCTTAGTTCACAAATGGGGCGTTTCGAGCATTTGCGTATTATTTTTCAAGAATTAGTTGTGGATGTTTCGTGTTCAAGAGAAGGAATAAAACGACTTGAAGATATTGCTACTAAGGAAAAAGAATGGTTTCACAAGAAACTTTAGGAGAACAACAACACTTCTTAACAATCGGAAAATCACATTGGCAATAAACATGTTCAACAAGAAGAAATTGAAGGAAATGAAACTCAGTATTTAGATCCTGTACGGACATAAACTAAAGGACGAAAAAAATCAATCACAAGGATCAAAAGTCAGATTGAATTATCTTCAAGTCAAAAACCACTGAGAAAGTATAGAATTTATGGTACGTATATTAATCATGACAAAAGAAATCATTATAGAGCCATGGGGATTAATATGTTATAAAATGTGCATTCTTTGACAATATGTAAAAAATTTGAGAAATTTGTTATTTGTGTAATTTGTTTAGTTAAATTTGTAAATTACTGATTTATTGATTCATGTAATTTGAGTAGTTTGTGTTTTATTCTAGATCAAGCTAAAAACAATCAACTTCACATCCACTACAAGTAGTAACCGACATGAATGTTCAAAAGTCATGTCCGCTACTAATAGAAACTGATGATAGAAAATTAAAATTTCATAAATTAAAAAAAATTTAGCTAGCTCAAAAAATTTTCGGGAACTGAAAAACTAAAATTTAAAAAAATAAAAAAATTTCATATATGCCATTCTAATTGTAGCAGACGTATTTTCTCAAAAGTCATGTCCGTTACTATTAGTAGATGACGTCTCAAAGCAGAAAGGTTCTTTGTTTTCATCATGTTGGCTACTATTAGAAGCGGATGTCTTTCTGTAAAAAAATAGTTGGCTCCACAATTTCTAAAAAGCTGAAGAGATTAAAAAAAATAAATTAAATTAAATAAATTTCATATGTTCGCTACTAATAGTAGTGGACATTATTTTTCAAAAGTGATGTCCGTTACTATTAGAAGCAAACGTCTTAAAGCATTAAGGTCCTCTGTTTTCATCATGTCCGCTACTAATAGTAGCGGACCATTTAAAAAAAAAAAAAAAACAAGTTCTCCTATTTTCCTTTCTTCCCTCGGTTTTTTCCCTATTCTTCCATTGTTATAATAACCAACAAGCAACACAACCGCAATATACATCTAATCAATCACTAAAAGTAAGTAATAACAAACAAGCAAAAATAGCAACACATGAAAATCAAGAAATCAAAATTACATAAATAACATAGTGCATTTACAATTGTACAAAACCTCTATGGGGTTCTCTTATCAATCTCATGAGCTATCCTATACCTAAATAAGATTGCATCATCTTCCGACTACGATACATTCTTCAGTGACATATCTTGATAAAATATAGTCAATATACTTCAAAACATATACACCACAATTGCAACCATTTTGTTGTGTAGGGCATTGATTATTTGTTGCAATGTGGATTTTCTTGTTTAGAAAATTTTTTATTTTGGATGAAGAACACGAATCATGGTCGCCAAATAATCCCCAACTACATAGCAGTCCTTCTTGTACTTTTTCTTAAGATCGCCACCGAAGTAGGAATCAAAGATGACGCACCTCCATTTCTTTAGCTCTAGAAAAACAACACAAGCTGACTTCCACCAACATTCATCGGCATGAAGACTAAATCGCAGTCAACCAGATAAATTCATATTCAAGGGATTGTATTGCCCCATGTTGGCTAACATAACTCATCGGATCATTCATCTTAGCGGCCGACCATTTGGCAAATTCTATGGACAACAAAATAAGGTCTTGCCACAAAAAAGCAGGCATGAAGTAAAAGTGAGGTAGAGTCTAACTATCGCTTGAACTTGGGCCCAGTACTCGACCTCCCGAGTTATAAATGAGATCATCAAATACATTTCAACGATTTGGTCTTCGAGCCAACTCTCAGCCTTGAGTGACTTCACTTATTTGGGTCTAACTCTCCAAAACCATGTATCATTTGATCCATTGTGAATAAGAAACTTTGACTGGTTGTTGAACCATTCTTAAAGGATCTTTTGTACCTTGTGTATTTTTAAAGGTTTCAACGAATGCTTCTTTGGGTACTCAAATCTTGAGCGGGTCACAAAAGCCGGCAAATTTTCAAAAGGCACTAGCTATGGTTAAATTGCTCTGTCTTGGCCAGTCGGTGACTCTTGAATCGATGATAACTCCCCCATGTTGAAGTGCCCCTGACTTGGCTTGTATGATACATATTCGGCCTTTGAAAATATTAATGACATATCAGGTTGATAATCATCACGGCCAAATAGAGTCACTAATGACGAGGACATCGTTGATGTGATTGGCAGTGTTACTAACGTTTTCATCATTGGAGGAGTCATCGACGTTGTCACGAGGATAATATGCTTTTTAGTTGGGATGTGTATAAAACTAGACGTCCTATAAAGCTTTTCAATAAAAATGTCCATCTTGGCAAGCTAGCTTGCTTAAACTTCAAGTGGATGCACTTTCAATGGGTCAAAAACTAAATCCTCGAATAGACTCTCGGCACCCTTCAGTTGTAGTCATAATGTTATGATATAACAATTAAAACGATGACAAGAACAAACAAAAATAAATACAACAATAATAATAATAATAATAACAATAAGTAAAATAAGTAAAATTATTGCTTACTAAGTCCATTGTGTCCTCTTTGGGAGCTAAGCCTTTCGGTACATATATATGGGGTTCTCCTGCTTTTGAATTCTTCTTCATGTTATGGTTAGAACCATTGACAGTATTCCTCATATGTTATCTTCCTCTGATTCTCGACTATATAAATATCACTAAGGATATTAACATTTTGCGTCGGAGCATTAACAAACATATTCCATAACTTGAGATAGTATCTTCTTTCTTACTTAAAGTCGATCCTCTGGAATGAAGGAATATCACTCTAAGGTCGCTCATCGGCATGGGTGGCGGGGTATATCTTGATCCTCGTAAAATTACCGTAGCACCCACTCCAGTATCTGAAAACTCAACAACCCCAAAGCTGAAGAGGAGACTTAAGTCTAACCACTTCCTACATCAAACTTGACATTCGCATGATTAATTTGAATATTCAACTGGAAAAAAGAGGGAGGAGAAGTTAGTTATGTCTAGCAACTTAATCTCAATTTTTAGACTTAGGATTGAGTTCGCAAACATAACATTAACTTAACATTATGTTTAGAAATTCAATCCCATATCTTTGAATAGGTATTGAGTTGTTAACCATAGTTTAACTGACCAACCATCCCTTCCCCTTCTATTTCCACTTAAACTTTACAAAAGAACCATGTTACTTTAACTGAAAGAGATGTTGTTGGTCAAACTTAAATCGCCTCCTTGTGTAAGTAGTGTACGTGCACAAGCAATAGTAAGAATATTGTCATGAAGCTAATTCTTTAGCCAAATTAAAAGGGAAATTTGATCATGATTCAAATCAAAATACAAATTTAGTTTTCCCTCGTCATCATCTTGGATTATAAGCCCCCTATTAGATTTCTGACAGGTAAAGTTGGTTGCATCATCTATGGATATATCACAGGATGATTTTGAAAAATTAAAGCTTGACTCTAAATTTTTCTCCTTTCGGCATTATTCCTTCATTAATAGTACCATAACCAACAACTACCCCAAACTAAAGAGTAATTCGTGGTCCTGATTAATTTGTATCTTTAGATTTTTATTTTGGAGTCTTATTGACCGTCAGTTTTTAAGGAAGTCAGATATGTTTTCAACACTCATCACGCATATTACTGGTGATGGTGATGATGAAGCTTCAGAAGTTAGGATAGTTAATTTAGTACTTTTCCTAGAGTTAAAATCGATATAATTTTTACCCTAACTGAGGCAAGCAATTATTGGTGGTGTTGATGAGGATACAACAAACAAAGTAGCAGGATATGTAGGTATTAAAAGCTCACAAAGAGCTTTCTTGGATATGTGGACATCAGTTTGAAGTTTTTTTCCCAATCAACAATCAAAAAGCTCATTACGTCGGGGTCAGGCGGGCTTATCAAGTCACAATAAATTCCCATTATTATTATTAATAATTAATTAACCCCACAACCTCCAGCTATTATCAATATGACTTTCAATAATTAAAAATAATTAATGCATCAATATCATTATTCTCTCTGTTATAAATGAGATATGAACAACCTTCACATAAATTAAAGTATTGTAACTTGAATCAGATATATTGTGTTTGTATTATTTACTTACTAATCAGCATAACACTTAAAAAATGTATCCTTGAAATCTAAATCAATCTTGATAGATTAGTAATTTTTTATTTTAAGATATTTAAAGTCAAACCGATACCAGCTCGTGGTTGTGTGATGAATAAAAAATAATGGCAATTTTTGATCACTTATGGGCCCACCTAACCCCAATGTAACGAGTTTCTTGATGGTTGAATGAGAAAGAAAATTTCAAATCGATGTCCTAATGGCTAAGAAAGCTCTCTGTAAGTCTTTGTCGCCTAATTGTCCTACGACTTTGCCTATTGTAGCCTCATCAAAACCAACAATAATTGCTAGCTTGAGTTGTGTAAGAATGATGGAAGTGTTAGTGCTAAACAAAGTACTGAATTGATTGTGCAAACCTTCAAGCACCATTTGTACCATGACCAACAGTATACATGGTGAGCGTTGAAAAAATATCATGCTTTCTTAAATATGAATGGTCAATAAGACTCCGAAATCAAAATATCACGAGATAAAATATTCAAGACCATGGATAACTTGTCAGTTTGAGATAGTTGCTGATCTTGGTACTACTAGTGAATGAAGAATGCAAGGAGGGGAAAGATTTAGAATTGATCTTCAATTCATCCAAATCATGATGTAACATATCCATAGATTACGCAAACAACTTCGTTGATCGGGAAGTTAATAGGGAGCTTATGATCCAAGATGATGATTGATCAGTGTTTATTTTATCTATAATTTCTTGTGATTATTCTCTTGATTTACTATTAAAATACAAGGATTGGGCTTACATATTGTTGCTTGGACTAACAAATCATCAATCAAATGGATTAAATTGTTTCTATCGTTATTGGGCTTGTAATGCAGAGAATTGGGCCTAAAAAAGCCTATTTCGGAGAAAAATCAAGTTTAATCTAATCTCAAACGGATAAGGATTATCAGAACCGAAGTAGGAAACAAAAACCAAAATTCAGGGGACCTTACGGCCATAAGCTTGACCGTAAGGTGGCTATACGGTCGTTTTGATGAGTGCAAGCTGGCCTGTGAGGTTTTATGCGATTTCTGTTGTCTTTTTTGAAAAGCTTTGACCTACGCAATTTCGGGTTTTTCCAAGGTTTTTGACATGGGCCAAAAGACGACAAACTTAATTTGAGTCAACTTGTGATAATTCCCATGATTATAATCTATAAAACCACCTCCTAGCTCAGATTTTCAGATCTCCGAAATATAATTCATACAACATACGATCGAGAGAAGATCAGGAGCTCAAGGAGGCGGAGACCGGAAGGCTATCAACGAAGAAATTCTACCGACTTCTTATGGGTTTTTTTTTATCTTTTCTATTGTATTTGTAGTGTAAATATATTCTAAATTTTTTATGCTAAGACTAGATGGATCCTACTTATGAGTAATTAAAGTTATTATTTTTATCATACTTTTTATGAATCTATTTGTTGCGAATTATGTTTTATGGATTTAATACTTCTAAATAATTAGTTACTATGTAGAAGATCTCTTGTCATATAATTGAAGTACCGAGAGGAAAAGATTAGTGAGTGCAAATTGAAACATAACCATATATTAAACTTTGCTAGAGATAGTTCAAGGTGACTTGTGTGGTTTCGGTAGTAATTATACTTAGGTTAATGAATCCGAAAATTTCCAAAGAACTTAATATTTTTCAAATTATTTAAATTTCACATAAAAACTGTGGGACTGATAAGTTAAATTAGAAATGCTATAACTAAAGATAGAGTAGCAATCTAAAATTGAAAAATTCTACTGTCACAACAGATAAATTCTGTAACTTGCATGATAAATCGATTGGTTTGATTATGAATGGGTAGGTGAAATCGAAATCTTAGCATTTTTTTTATTTTATTTAAAACCCTAATTTAGATTTGTTTAATAATTAGTTTAGTAAATTTATTATATAAAAATTCAATCTTTATTAGTTGGTTAGATAAGTGAAGAATTATCTAAGTGGTACATAATTAGTAAATTATAATTCCTCGTGAGATCGATATTTTTTATACTATAACTTGACTGGTGTGTACTTGCATTATTTTCCGACCAAGTTTTTGGCGCCGTTGTCGGGGAATTGTTTAATTTTTTAATTAGTATCACTATTAAAAATTCTTTTCTTAGACTAGCCTTTGTTTGTTTTTTTTTTTCGTTTTACGCTTTTCTTTTGTTTTTGTAGGTGTAGGTTTGGCGTAGGCAATTCATGATGTTTGGTCAATAAGCAAACATGTTAAACCAAAGAAAGACGATGGGAGAGTTTGCGGCCCTAGCAACATTGCATGCAAAGATCGATGTGTTAACAAATATGTTCAATTCTCAATTGAGCAATATTTCAAACATCTAGGGATTCTCTTGTAAATTTTTTGGTGGTGACCATAAGAGTGTTGATTGCCAGGTTGGTAACAATTTCGCCACACCTTACAAAATACTAACTATTTTTTTTTCAACTATGGCAGAAATCCAAACTACTTTGACATGACCAACCCCTATTCCAACACATATAATCTAAGATGGCAAAATCATCCTAATTTACAGTGGAGAGGTCAAAATCAACCAGCTCCATGGGCACCACCAAAAAAGAGGTCGAATACGCATTTAGAGGATTTGATAAGTAAGCTAGCCCATACAGCAGAAGAAGACATCAAGAGCACTAACGCATGGCTTCAACATCAAGACATTGCCAAAGACAAGTTGGGCAATTAGCGCAGCAGATTGTCGAAAGGTCGTATAGTTCTTTACCGATGGAGAATACAAATGCCATCATGTTACGAAGTGGTAAAGAGATGAAAGCGATAGAAGCGAAAGAAGAGGAGAAGATTGAGGAGGAAGAAGTCCAACCGATAAAAGAATAACCCTCATATTCTCAAGCAAAAAAGGAGTCATCCCCGAATTCTTGTACTTTGCTAATTCTATATCTGGAGCGACTAGTGAAGAAAAAGAACGATTATGCACAGTTCTCGAAGTTTGTCGAGGCCTTCAAGAAACTTCACATCAACTTACCATTAGTCGCTATTCTTACACAGATGTTGAGTTACATGAATATTTTGAAGGATACCCTTGTAAACAAGAGAAAGTTAGACGATGAAGAGACTGTGAAGCTGAACGAATAATGTTCTACAATCTTGCAGAACACGTTACCACTGAAGCTAAAGGATCCAGGGAGTTTCACCGTTCCCTGTCAAATTGTGGATATGCCGTTCAGCAAGGCATTATGCAATCTACGAGCAAGCATAAATCTGATGCCTTATCCAGTTTACATGAAGCTTGGGGTAAGTGAGATAAAGGACACTATTATATCACTCTAGTTAGTGGATAGATCAATCAAATATCCGAGGGGTATAGTGGAGAACGTGTTGGTAAAGGTGGATAAATTTGTTTTTTTTGCCAACTTTGTAATACTTAAAATTGAAGAAGAAGTTGAGGTGCTAAATATCTTGGGAAGACCTTTCCTAGCAATAGGGGGGGGCTCTAATTGATGCACGAGAAAGAAAATTGGTGCTATGACTGGGTGAAGACAAAGTCACGTTTAATGTCTTGAAGGCAAAAAAGTACCCAAGTGAGCAGATAGATGAGTGGATGATTAACACCATAGACAAGGAAGTAGAGTATAAGTTTAAATTGACTAATGCAAGGGATCTACTCTTGAATACTATGGTGCAGCAAATTAAAGAAAGACTAAACTTGGATAACGAGCCAATTGTTGCAAAATATCTTGAGGCAAATAAGCTTTGGTGGGAATCACTAGAGCCTTGACCACCTCTATTATCTTAACCAGGTGTGTTTATTCCCTTTCTCCCATTATGTGTTATATTTGTTATACATTAGGGATAATGTATAATTTAAGCTTGGGGGGAAGGGATGATTTGTTGTTATTCTTTATTTACTATTCTTAGGTTTCTGGAATTTCTTTGGTTTTAGGTTTTAATAGATGTTTTTATTTCTTTTATTTTATTAGTTGCTTTTATTTCTTTTATTTGAAAAAATAGAAAAAAATCCAAAATATTCAAAAAAACCCATTAGTTGTCTTAAATAAAATTTCATGCTTTTCACCGAATGAAAATGATTGGCCTTAGTTTGTTTTTAAAACTATTTGAAACTAGTATTTTACTTTTAAATATTAATGCTTAGGATTATATGAGTTGAGTTTTGCATGCTTAGATCCTTGATATCCATGGAAATTATGATAATTCCTTACTATCTTATATTTGATTTAGAATGTTGTTTCAAATCACTTCTTATTAACTCTAAAATATTGAAATATTTCAAGAAAGACTATTCAAAATACGGTAAAGTATTTGGACTTCCGTAGTGACTTTTGAATACTTTTGATTACTGGAGAAACACTTAACCTCGATAAAAAAAATGAAAAAATTCGAAAAAATTGGAAAAATTCTGAAAAATTTCGAAAAATAAAAAAATAAAATAAAATAAAAAGTTGGAAAGAAACTAGAGCAAAAATGTCCATCAACTCTATAGGCAAAAGCCTATGCTGAAAAAAGACAAGGAAAAATCAAGAGCTCCTTTGAGATCTTGTATTTAAAGAGACGATCCATGTCGATTGGCAAGAAAAACCATCTATTTAGTCGGAGGTCTAAAGCACTGCGCTTAAAAATAAAAGTCTAACTTGGTATTTTAAATATTTCTGAGTTAATACGCGTTGCACATGAGCACATGGACACTTTTGAATTAAATTATAGGAAGCATGGGAGAATTATAAAACTTAGACTTATTATGGATACATATACTTAAGTTGTGCAAATTTTGCATGAGCACATAAACACTTTTGAATTAAATTATAGGAAACATGGGAGAATTATAAAAACTTAGACTTATTGTGGATACATGTACTTAAGTTGTGCAAATTTTGCTTATGTATGATGGAGTATTGATTTCTTAATTGCAGATTATTAATTTTAGATAAATTTCTTTACCGTTTTTGTCAATTCATAATTGTTCGGTGGATTTCAATGTTAAAAATAAAGGGGCTAAATTTCTTTAAAATATATTTTTCATGATTAGTTTGCTTGGGGATAAGCAACAGCTTAAGCTTTGAAGAATTTGATCAATTCTTATTTTATATATATTTTCTTGCGATTATTCCCTTGATTTAATATTAAAATGCATGGATTGAGCTTACATATCCTTGTTTGGACTAACAAATCATCAATCCAAGGGATTAGATTGTTTCTACGGTTATTGGGCTTGTAATGCAGATAATTGGGCTTGAAAAAGCCTATTTTAGAGAAAAATCAAGTTTGACCTAATCTCAGACGGACAAGGATTGCCCGAACCAAAGTAAAAGCCAAAAACCAAAATCCAAGGGACCTTACGACCAAGCTTACGGCTGTAAGCTTGACCGTAAGGTGGCTATACATCCGTTTTGATGAGTGTAAGCTAGCCCGTGAGGTTTTACGTGATTTTTGTTCACTTTTTCCAAAAGTTTTGACCTACGCGATTTCAGGTTTTTCCAAGGTTTTTGACATAGACCAAAAGAAGACAAACTTAATTTGAGTCAACTTGTGATAAGTCCCATGATTAGAAGCTATAAACCCCCCTCCTAGCTCAGATCTCCAGATCTTCGAAATACAATTCATAAAACATCAGATCGAGAGACGATTAGGAGCTCAAGGAAGCGGAGACCTGATAGCTATCAACGAAGAAATCCTGTCGACTTCTTATGGGTTTTTTATCTTTTCTATTGTATTTTGTAGTGTAAAGATGTTCTAATTTTTTATGCTAAGACTAGATGGATTCTACTCATGAGTAATTAAAGTTATCGTTTTTATCATGCTTTTTATAGATCTATTTGTTGCGAGTTATGTTTTATGGATTTAATACTTCTAAATAATTAGCTACTATTTAGAATATCTCTTGTCATATAATTGAAGTACTGAGAGGAGAAGATTAGTAAGTGCAAACTGAAACATAATCATAGGTTAAACTTTGCTAGAGATAGTTCAAGGTGACTTGTACGATTTTGGTAGTAATTATACTTAGGTTAATGAATCCGAAAATTTCCAAAGAACCTAATATTTTTCAAATTATTTAAATTTCATATAGAGTTTGTGGGACTAGTAAGTTGAATTAGGGATGTTATAACTAGAGATAGAGTAGCAATTGGAAAATTCTACTGTCATAACAGATAAATTCTATAACTTGCATGATAAATCGATTGGTTTGATTATGAATGGGTAGGTGAAATTGAAATCTTAGCATTATTTCTTATTTTATTTAAAACCCTAATTTAGATTTATTTATTAATTATTCTAGAAGATTAATTATATAAAAAATAAAACCTTTATTAGTTGGTTAAATAAATGAAGAATTATCGAAGTGGTACATAATTAGTAAATTACAATTCTTCGTGGGATCGATATTTTTTATACTATAACTTGACTGGTGTGTACTTGCACTATTTTCCGACCAATGATGAGCGAAAGTTCAATTTTACTTGGGACTTGAATCATATCAAATTCACCCTTTGAATTGGCTAGGGGGCTGGCTTTGCAAAAAGAGAAGACTTAATTTTAACTATCTTCTTGCTCAAACTTGACATCTGAATGGGTTATTTTAAAACGTTGAACAAGAAAAGGGAAGAAGGAGAGGTTAATTAATCTTTGTCTAACAACTCAATCCCAATTTAAAGACTTGGGATTGAGTTTCCAAACATAAAGTTGTTTAGAAATTCATTCCCAAGTCTTCAAATTGGGATCAAATTGTTAAACATAACTTAACTAACATTCCCTCCATTCCCCTCCTATTCCTTCTAGTTAAATTTTTCAAAAGAACCTATGCTAATGTTAAGGTTGACTAAAAAAGAAGTCATTGGTCAGACTGAAGTCTTAAGTACACTTGCAGGAGCAAGAGCGGCAACATCATCATGGAGCCATTATTCTAGCCAAATCAAAGAGGAAACTTGATCATGATTCAAATCCAAATTTAAATTGAGCTTCCCCTAGTCATCATCTTAGATCATAAGCCCCCCAATTAAATTCTTGACCGATGAAGTTTGTTTTGTCATCCATAGGCAAATCACATGTTGATTTGCATGAGCTAAAACATGACTTAAAATATGTACGCTCCCCGAATTCGTCATCCACTATGAGTACCAAAACCAGCAGCTATCCCAAACTTACGAGTAATCCCTGGTCTTGATTAATTTGCCTAGTGAGATTTTTATTTGGAAGTCTTACTGACGATTCAGTTTCTAAGCAAGTAGGATATGTTCTTAGCACTGATCGAGTGTACTGCTGGTGATGGTGCCGATAGCACTTGAAAAGTTGGCACAGTTAATTCAATGCTTAATTTCCTTAGAGGTAAAATTGGCATCTAGGTAGCAATTGTTGGTAGTTTTGATGAGCTACAAGAGGCAAAGCAGTAGGACAGCTATGTGACAAAGCCTCACCAAAAAATAATTTCCATGTGGACATCGATTTGAAGTGTTCTTTCCAGTCAATAGCCAAAAAAGCTTGTTATATTGGGGTCGGGTTCCCCAGCTATTCGCAATAAATTTTCGTTATTATTAAGTAACCATACAACCTCGAGCTGATATCTGTTTAACTTATAAAATGTCAAAATCAGAAATAAATAATATATTTAGAAACTCATTTTTAAAGTTTTGTCCTGATTAAGTAATTATTGAATATTAGAAACACCAACTCAAGTCACGAAAATTCAATTTTTCTGCAGGTTGTTCTTATCTCATTTAAAGAAGTTAATTAGTACTGTAATTTATACCATGATTGCCCTTTCATTGGTATTATAAATATAAGAGAGAAAAAGAATGTAAATAACTTGATTGTAGTAAATTTATTGGAAAGATGGGTGAAGCTATGGATAATATAGGAATTAGGTATATTATTCATCTTGAAAAAGCAACAATAAAAATGGAACAAAAGTTTGGCTCTAAAAAAGCTATTACTACTGAATGGTGGAAGTATAAGTATACCAGCCTATCTATATCTATATATTAAGAGATACAAATAGACTATTTTCGGTCAGGTTAGATTCAACCTTTTTTTTTAGTTTGACAATAAAGCCCAATGTCTTCGTCGAGTTCGAAAACTCAAAAATCCATGGTTTCCTGGTAGAACCTTATTTCGCCCAAGTTGTTTGGAACCGGGACTCACAACTATCAACAATTATTGTTACTCTTCCTATTCTTCTTCCTTGATAATCAGTTACTCTTCCTCCTCTTCCTCTTTCTTTAGTTATTCATAAACTCAACAATATTTGAGAAGTCCAACCCTCCAGCAAATCTCTAATTGAAATACCTAAACTTTAACCATCAAAATCCCTAAACTCTTGCTGCATTAGTTGACTAGTTTAATTGATTTTAGCCCTCTTCAATGCAGTTCAATCTGGACACTCGGAGGTAGTGAAGATTCTCTTGGATAGGAACCTGTCTCTCATTCATCAGACTATCTCTTCATATAGTTGCTGCTAATGGGCAGATCGAGGTCATCTTATCTTGATTTTTTTGCTCTTTGTTTTTCCCTCTTTTTTTTTTTTCCAAATTAATGTCACAGTTTAGTTTTTGTGGGTTTTTATTTTGTGAAATGGGTATTTACTTTTTCTTCAGATTAAGCCTTCACTTTTGGAAAGATCTCTTAATCCTGATGTGGTGAATCGTTATAAGTAGGTGAGATTATTTTTTTGGGTTCTTTTTATGTGCTTTATTTGATTGTTTTAGCTCGGTTGAGGACCGGTCCAGGACCGGCTCGGACCGGTAGTCCTCAACGGACCTCATTTTTTAGTACATAATCTGGTCCGGCCTGACCTGGTCAACTAAAAAGACTAACTTGGTCTTTTTCAAATAAAGACCGGTCTCGACAAGCCTGGACTAAAACCCGACAGGCCGGTCTTTTTTCGCATCTCTAGTCTTAAGGACCACTTTTAAGTAGCAAAAAAGATTTGTTTGAATTTAGATGTTCCTGATATTTGGTTATACATTGCAGAAACACACCTTTAAGGACAAAGCATGCTAAAAATCTATAAGAATCTATAGCATTATCTTCCATACAGAAATAATACAAACATCAATATTTTAACGTAGACAGATGTCGACAGCAGCACAACCAAAGGAGCAGAATTATATAGAGCAGAACAATAGAGGCATTCAGCAAATCAATGGATGACTACCTGACAGCATCTGAGGATCTAAGCAACAATGTCTTAAAAATGAAGATGAAAGAATTATTTGCCACAAAGGAAGAACTAAAGAAAACATAAGATGATGCCACACAATCATGGTGTTTAGACTCCAAACCACTCACTGACGAGATTGAAAAACTCCAACGATTGAAAAACCACTCACTGGCCCAGTCGCCTAACCTTTTGTATTTTGCAGGTGTTGGCGAGATGTTTGCCTGGGCGCAACGATTGGCCCAGGAGAAGGCCAAGGCCAAGGAATCTTCGGGGCCATCCGCTGAGGCTGTTCCGAAGAAGCCGAGATGCGCCGAAGTAGTGATTGGGCCGTAGCTGGCCCCTAAGACCGCCTTCAGTGGTGGTTCGGCTTAAGGGGCGAGGCCGGCGGATAAGGGTAAAGCAGTCGTTGTCGACCATTCAAAGCTGACTGGGATGGGGAGGCCGGTTGCCGCTGTTGCGGGGAGGGCTCCTGTCGAGAAAAGGCCCACCAGGGAGCAGGGTTTCGTCGAAACAGGCGCAGCTAAAGCCTTCCGTTGGGGCCGATTTGGTGAATGTATGGTCGGTTCCTGCCGGGAGCTCAATGTTAGACGGAAATCGGGGGAAGGCGGCCATCAAGGCCCTTCTAAAGAACTTGCCACTAGAAGGGGACTGGGAGGAGACCGGGTCAACCCCTTACCAAGATTGTGCCCTAAATGGGGCCTTCCAGATGGTCCAGATAATTCATTTTCCTTATGTTCTTCAACAATTTTTTGTTGTTCTTCTTTTTTTTTTTTGAATCCGCTCGGCTTGCTTTTGCAGGAATTGAGCTGGATGATGGGCGTCGTGCGAGGGGCAAGTGTTAAAGTGGAGGCCGCCGCGGGAGCCACCCAGGGGGCCTTGGAGCAGAAGCTGAAGGCGGCCGAGGAGGGCACTGCAGAGGCCGTTGAGAGGGAGAGGGTGTTTTCTCAGAAACTAAAGGAGGCCGAGGAAGGCGCTGCTAGGGCAACGGCGGAGGCCGGGGAGAGGGAGAAACAACTCTCCCTGAAGCTGGAGGTGGCTGCGGCGAAGGCTGCCAAGGCGAGGGCCGTGCAGGCGGAGGCTGCCTTGGTGACACTCAACAAGGAGCTTGAAGCCAAGTGGGACGCCTAGAAGATCAAGGAAGCCGACTACAGGGACCAACTGAAGAAGGCGGTCGAAGTATTTAAGGGCTCATCTGAATGCCAGGAGATGATCCTTTATGCTTCGACCGACCAGTTTCTGAAAGGTTTCGAGAGAGTAGTCCGTCGGGGCTCTCGAAGGGGCATGGACATAAAGATGGTCATGGACCTTCTGGAAGACCCGGAGACCGTGAATTCGGAGCCTGAGGACGAGCCGACAGAGGAGCAGCCGGGGGAAGTCGCTGAGAAGCCAGCCGGGCGGCTTTCCATTCTGTAAAAAAAGGCAAAGCCGTAGATTTTTGTAGCAATAGGATTTTTAATTTTGTTGAAATGTAAATTTGAATTTCATTGTAACCCTTCTGAGCTATTAATGAAATGTAAATTTGAATTTTTGTACTATTTACTTTTTAACAATGAATATTTGCCAAGTGTTGGGTTCGGCCATCATATAAGATTTAACTCGTTCGAGCTGAGGTCGACTGGTCACTTATGATTTTGATAAATTTTGCAAGTGTAACAGCTTAGGGCTTGTTTGAAGATTAAAATCTGAAAGTCCGCTAAGTGTGATAGCTCACAATTTTGAAAATTCACTAAGTGTGACCGGGGTGATTCGAGCAAGTGTCCTATTTTTGTTTTTTTTTTTTTTTGAAATGTTGGTCGAACAGTTGGGTCCTGATTTTAAATTAAATTGGACCATTTAATTAAGCCAAGGGACCCGGGCGGCCTATCTGTAGTATGCCCCCTAGTTTTACCAATGTTATGGTTTACTTTAGGCATAGTGAAATTTAAGAGTAAACGTGGGAGTAGTGTCGGGTTAAGAGTGTAGTTGCCCCCCAGGCCGGGCGGATAGTGTCAGCTGGGGTCAGTGCCTTGCAATTATGCTCATTGGTGCGCAGAGGGAGCGTGTAAGTGAAACGTAAACATGGTTCATCTACTCGTGCTCCTCGGGCCAAGCGTTTATGGCCGCGCAGATGGAGTGTATGAGTAACGTGCATGATCAGTTTGCTTTGTGTTCCTTTGATCCAGTAATTATAATCGTGCTAAGGTGCTTGCATTGTAACTGTTTACGTGTGCCCAGGCCGGGTGTGAGGCACACGGGTCAAAAGTGCAACATAGTTTGAGATTTGTGTACCTATGATCCTTGGACCAAACTTTGGTGGTCGCATGGATGGAACGTATGGAATACAACATGTGCTCTTCGGGCCGAGTGTTTTCTGTTGCGCAGATAGAGCGTACCTCTTCGGACCAATTGCTTATGGTCGCGCACATAGAGGGTGTAAGGTAACATTGTTAATCTACTTGTGCTCTTCGGACCAAGTGTTTTCGGCCGCGCGAATAGAGGGTGCAAGGTAGCATTTTCAGTCTGCTTATGCTCTTCGGACCAAGTGTTTATGGCCGCGCGAATAGAGCATATAAGTTGTAAAGGGCCATGAGTAAATGACAATGTTGAACTTTATTGATAAATATGTTCGTTGATTGAACTGTTACAATATGTGCAAATGAAGATTTGCCGACTGAAAGTTTGTCATTTGTGAGCAAAATATTACAATGTATGGGCGTGCAATGAAAATTGCCCGACCAGTCTTTTTTCACTAGGTGGCTTCTTCAAGAATGGTCTCAGCCTATAATGGACGAA